>JAEIHY010000219.1:0-38687 GCA_018904565.1 Drosophila tsacasi
ACAGCCCGTAGTAATTTCCATAAGCCAGCGAGGACCTAAATCAAAGGTAGTTTAGGGATTTTAGAGTTTGAAAAATATATCTTTGTATTTACTTAGTATGACAATTATTTAGAATATCTATATATTGAGTTTCTGCTTTCACATTTATGTATTATGAATATAAAACTTATTTGAATAATTTAGACTCCTTAGAATATCAGTAAAACCTTCAAGTAGTTATAGATCCCAGGATCTTCAGCAGATGATTGGTTCGTAGTCCCATCCTCAAAAATAAAGAAATATAAGTTTTGACTTGGTTTGTGTGCAATTTATAATAACATAAAAATTAAATTATTTTCAAATCAATCAATCTCCCAAGCTTTAAAAATATTTTGGTTATTATTATAAATTACTTAACTTAAATACGAACTAAAATAACCCTTGAATTCAAGTAAAAATCCTCTTAAAATTCCAAGAAAACCTATTAGTATTATTTTCAAGGCAATCTACTGCAATTTAATATTAACAAGGGCTTTTCCAGCTCTATGTATGATAATAATTTAATTAATAATAAAACCCTGATTTTATTGCAATAAATTGCGTCTCTTTTCTGACAACTCCCATTTCTTGTGGCAGGTAGTTAATTAATAACTCCAAGGTAACTCAGTTTGATTATAGCCAAAAACCATAGTCTGACTTCTTTTGGCCGTAAAAAAGAGTTTTCCCCGGAAAATTCTGCGATTTAATTAGAGTTTGAGAGTAACCACAGTCACCGCTTGGCTGCATAAATGCGAATTTGTTGCACTATTAACAAGAATTTACTCCCGACGCAAGCTGCAAATAATGCAGTACTTGGTGGTTTTTTGTTGCTCTTTTTGGTCCTGGAACTTGGTCCTGCGGCAGGCTGGCCGTGTCCTTGGGTCGGCAGGTGGCGCAAGTCGAGTTGCAGCGCTGGCCAGCAGGTGGCGGCTGTGCCTGTTACTCGCTTTTAATAACGCTCACCTTGATGATGTTAATAATGCTACTCTGCGATTACCATTTACGGGAGCACTGATGGCCCTGCCGCTGCTGCTCCTGCCGCTGTTGTCATGGCTGCAACCCCGGGAGCTGCTGCTCCTACCGCATTGTTAATGGAGATGTAGCTGCCGTTGAGGCCCGCGGTGGCGCAAAGTGTTGCCAGTAATTGCAATTTGTTGCAATTTTGCCCCAACAGCAGCGGCGGCAATCTAACTTGGATTCTCATTAGAGTGGTCAGGATGCAAATCCCTGCGATTGCTTTTCTCCTTCGTCCCCTTGTCTCCGTCCAAACCGTCTCTGAATCGAAGTGCTGTGAACCTAAGATAGAGATAGAGGAGACCCCCCAGCAGAGATGCAATAACGAGTGGCAAATTCAATTAGTTAATCCCCAAATGGGACAGTTCTGCGCTGGCACCGAGATCCGTCGATAAGGAGGGGCACGTAGCCACTGCAGGATAAGTTGGCATGTGGCATGCGTCGTCGCCATGCCCCAAACCCCATAACCCATGCTCCTTCCTCCATGCTCCATCAGGACGAAACTGTCGCTCCGACTATTGTTATATCGTATTTGAACAAACGCTGCCAACTGCAGCGCCCGAAATCGTTATAAAAAATTCGCCTTGCGACTTCGACAGCTCGACAGGAGTACTCCTTGCCATGCAAATGCCAGGCACGTTGCTGACAGGGGGCGTGGCAGCCTCCAAGTCGGAGCCAAAAAGGATGCGCCGCCGAAAGGTGCCACGGATGTTCGATTGATGGTGGCAGCTTCCAGCTTCGAGGTGGAGTCGAGACGAGTTGCTGAAGCGGATGTGCTGCGACAATATGCTGAAGCAGCGCTAATTTTTTTCGTTTATATATATATATATATATATTCTTTTTTTCTGGCAGCTTACGTGCGACCACGCCCCCTGAAGAAAACCAAGGAGGCGATTAAAGTAGGGCACTGAGAGAAATATGATAAGCAAAGTATAAAGATATATAATCAGCAAACTTGCTTTGAACTTTGCTGCCTTTGACAATTCTTTGAATATTTCAGATAGATTTGTACATATTTTTTTATGTTTATATTAACCCATAATTTTGATATTTTATTCATGTATAACAGACATAAAAAGTTCATTTTTTCATAAACCAAAACCGCAGAGAACAGTTTTTGCAGCTTACGTTTTTTTTTGCTTTTCATAATTCCAGCAGCATGAATTTTAAATACAAGCAAAGTAAATTCTCTATAAAAACTATATGCTTACTATAAGTTTAATTGGTAGTTTACGGCCTAAGTGGGCTTTGAAGTATATTGGAATATAGTAAACTATACCCTTGGCTTACGAAAAGGACTTATCCTTTTATCCCTGTGATATGAAAACTCTCCAGCGGCAAAGTTGAAACTGATACGTCTTTGATTTTTCCTCTGTGCATGTGACCGTAAAGCAAAGCTAAAGCCTTGCCAAACTGAAGGCGAGTGTGTGTGTGAGCGGAAATAATAATCGTCAAATTAATACGCGTCGGGAATTTCGCCAGGCTCCAAAACGCTGCTTGGCAACCCTGGAGGCCCTCGCCCTCGCCATCGCCCACCAAATCCCAAATACGTGAGAGCATTTAAAGCAAAAACAAATAAAACTTAAGTGCTGCATGTGTGAAATGGGAGGTCCTGGGAGCCCGGGCAATGGTTCTGGGATGCCGGCGCACTCAGGTGTCCCGTCGGCCTCTGGTTAATCCGATCCCCGGCTGCTTAATCAGCCCCGTTCCTGTCCTGTCCTGGCCGAGATAACTGCCTGAAACGAATCTTGGCAGACACACATACATCACTCGAGTCGACTTGAGTCGACTCTTGGCCAGAAAAGCGGTCGGGGCCATCAAATTTCAGTCATAACAATAACACTGATAGTCCCCCGCTCGTAAAATAAGACCCGAGCAACCCTTTCCCGGGGAAGCTGGCCGGGATTTGCTGCTGCTGCTGCTGCTGTCCTCATGTGTCTCGCTATCCCTGGCCCCATTCCATTTCCCTCAGCCCTGGCCGGGGTGTTTGTTGTTTTTAGACCCAGCTTGGAAAACAATCAAGGGAACGCGACACTAAAAACCACGCACGTTCTGGCCCTCATACTCCAGCGGGGAGACACAGAAATTCGACAATGGCACTTGACGCTGTTCTGGGGCGGAGCTGGGGGATTCCCGGGCTAGGGGGGTTGCGATTGGGGTTGGGCAGGTCAAAAGGCGACGCCTGAAGCATTTAAATCCTTTTCGCACTTTCGGCTGTCACTGACTGCCGCGCCAGCCTCGCTCCTCGCTCCTCGCTCCAGCTTGTTGCGTGCGAGTCTCCGTCTCCTCTCCTCGCCTATCCTCCATTTCGACTATTTCCGGGGACCACACTGCGTATGACGTATGGAATGAAGAGGATTGTGGCGGCGTCACGCTTAATTTTTGGCCTTGTCTTGTTTTAGGGGCGCATAAGGCCGTAAAATAGGAATTTGCTTTATTAAAATTTTTCGCTTGAAAAATATGAGAGACAACGGCACAGCGATGAAAACGGCGCGCACGCTTGTCGAAAGTCCTAAAACCCAACGGCCCAAGGACTGCTCTCCTGCTCCTTCGCCGCCTCCAAAACGAGGTAAAAATTTACTCAACTATGAACTTAACCCGGGACCAAAACCAAACGCATGTGTGTGAGCCGTGAGGGCGGGGGAAATAGGCAAAAATTTGCGACAGGCCGAAGGTTATGTTGATCCTTGTCTGTGCCCTGTTCCTGGCAGGCCTCGGCCTCCCAGCGAAGCCAGGCATCCTGGCAAGGGTTCTAGCTTCTCGTCTCTGTGCCTGACAGATGCCACCAAGCTCCACGCTCCCCGCTCCCCGCTCTGCCTCTAGTAACAACGAAATTTATATAAATTGCCCGTAATGCTGCTGGCTGTTCGACAGCGGGGTCCGGGGTCCGGAGACGGGGCAAATTGTTGTTGATTTTCCGCCTGTTCCGTAAAGAGTTTGGCAACGAATGAGCTCCTAACCCGTCGCAGCACTGCGATATTTTTCTTATTTAAAATTCATTCCTGTCCCCGCCACTGATACCCACCCTAACCCATTCTCGGCCCGCCAGGAGCTCCTCCCTCCGCTCCAGACATGATGCGTATGCAAATTGTTGGCCATATTAATCATTGCCAGTTGGTAGCGCCAGAGCTAAGTTCCATTTTATTCCTATTTTCTCAGGCAAAGAGGGAGGAAAGCGAACTGGCCAGATTTAAAACTGCATTTCGCTGCTTATAAATAAACAGAGCCCGCGAGGAGCGCAAGAAAGAGTCTCTGCTGGGAAATTTATGAAAGCGCGAATAAAATGCTCGTTTCACCGGGAAAAGGGGGGAAGTTGGGGAACACTGCGAGGTGGGAAAGTGGGAAACTGGGAAACCGGGCAGAGCTTAACTGTTTTTTGGGAGACACCAAAAACAAGTGCAGCTGCCTCGTCTGACGACGACGACGACGACCGTCGCGTTAAATGCTTTTGTTGATTTTAGATGCGCGACTGCCCCGGGAAAAGCCACCACCACCTCCTGCCCGTCGTCCCTCTGCACCCCCCGGCAATTTCCCTTTGCCTTTCGCGGCATTTAATAGTTTCGGCGCAAGAAATGAACTCTCCACAACTGCAGCAGTCTGCAATGTGTCTTGGCAAACAGACCAGGACAGGGGACTCAGGGCAGCGGACAGCGGACAGCGCAGTCGGATGCGAACCACACCCACAATTGGCTTTTGTGGCGCTGCCAACGCGCTTTTTCGTTTCGGGGCCCCCGGAAAATGTGTTTGTTTTTCATTAAAAAGAGACCAGAACCAGAACTTGGTTCTGGCCAAGCAGAGTTCCTTTTTTTTTTAGAGCCCGGCTCCCGCTGAAAACGGTCAAAGTTCGGCCCTCGGCAAAGAGCGGACTTTGCGGAATGTCCTGTTTTATTGCGGTCGCTGGCCCCGGGGGGCATCGGGAATCGCGCTCGCTCTCTCGGACTTTGAGTAAACACATATTTCATAATTCATCATGCGGCTCGGCGATAGAAAGTCACGTTTTTAATAGAGGACCCAACTTGGGACTTAGGGACTCTCAGACGCACAGACGCGCAGAGGCACAGACTCACAGACCGGAGACAACAAATGGCCGCGGGGACAATTAATTAAGTGCATCGCTAATGAATCACTCTTCTTCTGCCCGCTTCCTTTCAGCTGTCATCGTTCTGGTGCTGGTGGCCAGTCCCCCGTCCTGCCACGCCCAGCAGCAGAAGTTCCGGACCACGCCGCACGACCTGCAGGTCCTGGAGGGAGCCGAGGCCATGATGCGCTGCGAGGTGGCCAACGTGGCCGGAGCAGTCCAGTGGACCAAGGATGGCTTTGCCCTGGGCTTCTCGGCGGTGATACCCGGCTATCCGCGCTACTCGGTGCTGGGGGATCGCAAGCAGGGAGTCTACAACCTGCGCATCTCGAATGCCTCGATCACGGACGATGCCGACTACCAGTGCCAGGTGGGACCGGCGAGGCTGAACAGCGCCATCCGAGCCACCGCCAAGCTGACCGTGATATGTGAGTACTAAGATCTTCTAGACTGAAAAAACCCCTTAAAATCATCTAGAAGTCCCTTTGAAATTAATTAGAACTATGGAAACACTCTTTCCCTTAGCAAGGACAAGCTGGTTCAGTATTTTCCAAGCGCTCAAGTGTAAACATATCAAGGAATCGTAGCACCGGGTAGCCCTTGAATAAAGTTCTCACACGCCCCCAGCTCACACCCTTGCCTTTCGCCGGGTAATACCCCTTTTTCCCTGGCTTTTCTCCCCCTTTTCTCGGGGGCTGCAATTAATTTAAGTAATAAATACAAATGAATTTGCCACCAGGGGCGCCGCACACACACGCACACTCGCACACCCGCACACACACACTGGGACAGTGGCACACATTCCGGCTGCTTCCTGCTCATTGCACCTATGGAATCCTCAGTAGTGAAATTTAAATGCGGGTCCCCATCCACATCAGCCTCCGTCTCTGTCGCTGCGAACATTTATTGTCAGCAATTTGCAAAACAACAACCCAGGACGAGGACGAGGACGAAGGCGAGGCGGAGCAGGACGGGGACGGGACCGAGAATGAGAACAACAAACCCAGAAGCTACAACATCACAGAGCCGGTCTGAATTTAGCGCAGTTTATTGCTCCAAGGCAGGGAGGATGAGCAGGTTCTGTGGGGGATGGGCGAGCGGATCTCCATTGCAGGCAAAGCGATGTGAAATGAATTCCTTTTTGTCTCTCTGTCTTTCGGTCTTTTTGTCTTTTTGTCTTTCTGTCTTCGCATCTCTCGTTTTTGGCCGTGTTGTCCTGTTCTGCTGCATTGTCGTCTAGTAATCACTCCGCTGGCTGCGACGATGTTGCTGTAATTGTAATCACTCAAGGAATTGCGCTACATTTGATGACAGCGATTTTCATTTGGCGCGCTTCGTTTGCTCCTACCTCGCCGTTTGCCACTCGTTCAATTGCAAGGAATTTTTCTGGAGACATCAAGGAGCTCCATGGCTACCGCCGCACATAGCACATACAACATATCCATGGGCCAAGGACCAAGGACCAGGAGTCTCCTGCACACACGCATTACACACGCGCGCATGCCTAATGACGTTTGTTTAGTTAATTACGCGCCATGAGCTGTGACAATGCCGATGTGTGTGTGCTGGGTCTGGAGGAAAAAAGAGAAAAAAATAACAGCAATCCAAGAAGAAAAGCTAGAGCTAAAGATACCGACTATGAGATACCGGGTCTTTAGGGGTTATTGTGTGAAAAACTTTGACTACTTCAAAGGGTTTGCTTGGGTACCTGAGAGCTCTAAGGTTCTTTGAAGATGCTTGATTTTATTCGTATATCGATATGTATATTTTACAGGAAAATACTTTAAGTTTAGTTAAGTTATTGTTTACTTTTAAGCCTAGTCCATTACTTTTTGAGCTTCCTATAAAATTATACCTTTTTAGGAAGAGTTCCTAGTCCCTCAACAAGGTGCTATAAAAGGATATTTTTTGCTGTATGAACTTTTGAAATTTTCAAGGGACTATATGATCTTCCGCACTCAAATATACCTCGCCCCCCTCCAGGGTAGCAAGTGTAAAAATAAAATAAAGTGCGAAGAAGAAAAAAAGCAAAGCCTACAGGGCCTTAGGCTGCTGCAGGAGTTGGATGCCCGGCCAGGCTTGTTAGTGTCTCGGAGTTGTTGGTGGCGCGACGAAAGGTCGCATGGCATGTTTGTCATAATTGTGGATACTTGTGCGATTCCTGCCACACCCAGCAACACTCCACAAGGACTCACGCCACACCACCCCGCACACTCCCCCACCTTTGTTTTGTAATGGAATCTTCGTCTCGGCTTTCTCCGTTTCCTCACAGCAAATGACATGTGTCTGTCCTCTGGTCTGAGGTATTCGGGGGATATAGGCGGCAGGAGAGTGGTGAGGGGGAGTGTGGACTGTGCGTGTGTGGGGGTGTGACACGTGCGACATTATTGCTGCAATTAGCCAAAAGGGAAATGTGGACAAATGCGTAATAATTCAATTAAGTTCGAATTACATTTATTTGATTTATCCCCATAGGCTAGGAATTTTCCGCCATTTATCTCCTATTTAATGGAATGGAGCATGTGGTGGGAAAAGTAAGAAAATAATAATAATAAATAGGCATATTTAAAAATGAAATAAGTTAACTTCAAGACTTGACTTACTTTGGAATAAGTATTGAAACTGGCAATTATAAATATACCAAAGCTCGCTTTACATATTAATCCCCTGCTTAGTAATTTATTCAGCTAATATTTTATTTATATTGCACTCCATCTGCTCTATCTTTGGCATTTCTCTCATTGCGATCACCTGAGAGATACGATTTAATTAAAACTTTCTGCCGAATGTCTGTTTAAAAATTAATACCACTCACCTTTAGTTCGGGTCAAATTAAATTTTTCAGACTGGGTTACAAAGTTTTTGCAGCCAACAATTTGGCCCTGCTGCCCCTGCTTATGTTAAAGTTCCATAAATATGTATTCCACATTCCTGCTCCCACACAGCATAGCTACATAACATAGGTAGTACATTCTATATAGTACATAACGAATATGGGCAAAAATAAACGTGAGGGCGCAATTAGATTATAAGTTTGGCAAAGCAAAGAACTTTCGCACACAAAAGTCCACGTGCAAATTTATGGAAATTCCCAGAAATTGTTCGCATGCCATTAATTTTGAACAAAAAAAAAGAGAATATAGCAGAGGGAGCCAGAAACACATATGCCGCAAGGCAACTGCAAGGTCCGTGTCCATGTCGGAGTCCGAGTCACAGTCCGAGTCCAAGAGGCAAAACTTTTCACCGGTGGCTGGAATGGAATGGGAATGGCCAGGAGAATGCGAGCACTTGCTGCAGCCACCTCCGAGCGTTTATAAATTTTTGAATACAATGCTGCTCGAATTTAAGTTGGACCTGCTCGCCTTTCCGGCCAATAGACGCACTTCATTGATTCTCGAATGTCCGCACATTTTTCAAAAACACTCTGACACACCACTCTTGACACTCTTCTACTCCCTCCCTTTGTAATTGAAGTGCAAATGAGGAAAGTTTTAGTCTGCCGGGGCTTTCTCCGGAAAATATAGCCCGACATTTGTTATGTGAGGCCGACCTTAAAGTCACAGGCACTGCCACTAGCGCCTTGGGTGGCACTCCGGCGACTGGTGACTGGTGGCTCTGCTCCTGACGGCTCAACTTACATCACAGCCAGCCAGCGACTCCACTCTCCCGACTCTTCAAGCCCGAAAAAAATGGCCAATTCCTGGCTTCGCCTTGGATTGGTGGCGTCGGCGAGCGAGGAAGGGCTGCGAAAGTATTCCGGCGCATAAAACTTTTATGAGGCGTACTATTAGTGGGTTAGCCGGGGTGTCGTGCCCCCGGGGAGCGCCTGCCAAAGGGCCAAGGGAGGGGAGTTCGAGTCCGAGTCCAGTGTTCCAGTGTTCATGGCAAATTGCACTTTGTGTACTCGCTTGCCAGGATTCCAGCTAGCTCCTCGCTGCTCCTCGCCGGCAACTGGAGATGGCGCTGCGCTGCTGCCAGGACCGTTATTGCAGCCATTGTTGCATAAATTATTTGATGCCAGCCAGCAGAGCACTCAAAGAAGCGGCGACTGCACCACTCCGGGCGCCCACAAAGCCACCCCACCTCTGGCATCCACTGTCATGTGGGGGCGCAGCTCTTGTGCATAAAATTTAATCAACATTTAACCTTAACCAAGCCGCCGGCTATCGCCGAATTTTGCACCTGACAGGGCAGGGAAACTAAACTAGGCAATGCCTAGATATAGTAAATGCTAGAGAATTAACCAAGGACTTTAAAATAATTTTAAATAAACTTATGCTTTCTTTTATAATTTAAAGTATAAATATTAAACGATCTGATTACATCTCAAAAATAAGCACTTCACACAAGGAAACGCATTATCTTTTTAGTTTTCAACACTCTAAGCTTGGATAAAAAATGTTC
Organism: Drosophila tsacasi; assembly: GCA_018904565.1. Lineage (NCBI taxonomy): Eukaryota > Metazoa > Arthropoda > Insecta > Diptera > Drosophilidae > Drosophila > Drosophila tsacasi. Next base: position 9,515 of record JAEIHY010000219.1, read on the forward strand.
TTCAAATGACAATCTATTCTTTATGCATCGTGTTATTTAAGTGTATTTAATAGAACCATGCTAGAAGTAATGCTTTTATATGCTCTATTTTCATTTCCAAACATACCCGTTGATAGCTTTTAAATTACTCTCTATCGATTTCGTTCAGTCTAAATTTACACCGACTTTTTGGATCACACGCAGCCCTTGTTGTGGTGCCTTTCGATGGCCTAAGACCTCCTTAAATCGTTCCTTGGAAGGCGGCTTCAGCTGAGCTGTCCCCCCCATACTTCTCCTAGTTTGTCAATAATCAAATACAATATGCATACCAATCAACAATGCACATACCCCACGTTCCAATCCACACACACGCCCTCGCAGTGGGGATATAGACACAAATATGGTAGATATATAGACGCAGGATGGCAGGCCACGCTTTGGCATAAATCGAGTTGCATTTGCCGGGACTTGGCGCTGGAAAAAATCATAAAATGTGCATATATTTCGCATTTTAACTATGCAGCACGCGCCATGTCCCTGGTTTCCCCCCAGCATGCCCCCCTCAAAGCCCTGCCACGGTGTGTTCCAAATATTATGAATTTTCAATGCACGTAACGCCCCCGAAAGCCCACGGAACCATCAGCCGTATTTGCCGGCGGTGCCACGGCGACACCAATTTCGGCACACAAAGCCTTTAGTCAAGGTTGCTGGCTGCCGCTGCTGCTGCAGCTGGATGATCTAGGTTTGCCATTGGCATTTCCTCAGGCAGAAGGACTTTGCCTTGGCCGGGACATAACAAGCATCCCATTCCATCGCTGGTCCTCCCTGAGCTGGAGCCTTAGCCCGGCTCGAGGCCGTGTTAAAAATAAATCGAAAAACTGCCAGGCGAGAGACGTATTCTTTTTGCAGCCACCAGGAGAGGTGGCAAGTTAATTAGAGGACAATGCAATAGAGGGACACTCTACTCACAGAGCTCAGGCTGGTAACTCTGATAGCAATTGTGTCCCCCTGAAGCACTATTAAGTAACTTAATTATTAGGCTTTTGACTTGGAATTAAACTAGGCTTGGGCTTGAATTCAAGTTGAAGGAAGAATCTTTTCAAAGTAAATTGTACAATTATTTCCTTCAATATGCAATGCGTATCCATGAAGAGCTAGAATACAGAGATTTAGGTTTTAACAATATTAATCCAAGTCCAAGATAGGATAGTCTGTTTGTATATCATTAAATTAAATCAAGGCTGAGAAAATTTCTAGTAAAAATCCAATGGAATCACACCTGGACTAAAATTATTAAAATTAATGCTTAGTATATCTAAAAACAGGTCGAAGGCTTCTCTTTGAAGGGCAAAAATGATCCCGATAGGGGAGAATTTCATTTATGTATTTGATTTGTGCATAATAATTCGCGCAGCCTGCGGCGATGCTAAACTGAACACAATCAGGGGCAGGGGACACCGACGGTGTTGATTTCATTTGTGTGGCAACAAAACCAATTACCTCTGCACGATGAGGAGTACGCAGTACGCAGGACCCAGGACGCAGGAGGCAGGACTCAGGGCCAGACATGGCTCCCCCATGCTCAATTTTTATACCCACAAGGCACCCAGGGACTCCTTGCGCGACATTAAGCATTCATTTTGCATGCAACAACTTCTGGAGGAGTTTGCGGAGCAGACGGCAACATATGTTGCATGTCAAATGCAGGACTCCCTAACACAATCCCGCCCAAGGAGTTGGGTCCCCAGCAAGAAGTAGGCTCCCGCTCCCGCTTGGTGCGCTGGCAATGGCAGCCAAACTCCTTCAGGTGGCATTAAAATAATGCACACGTGCACTTAACTTTATCCACGTTCCTTGTTGTTTGTTTCGCTGCACGGCCCCCGCCGGCCGCCCCTTTGTTGTGTGTGTTTCTGCAACTGCTGCATTCATATGACGCCCTTAGCCACCCACAACCCACATGGTGTCCCTGCCACCACCCACTCGGCAGCACTCGGCACCACCCAGCACCCAGCACCGCCCGGCGTCACTCAGCCATTGTTTCGCAGTCGCTCGTGTATATTTCAACAGTTTGCCAAGCCAAGTCGGCTCGGTGCACTCCACATGCCGATTCCCCTCCCGCACAGTCGTCGCAAATATTGAAACTCATATTTGAGCACATTAACGAGGCAACTGCCACACGTAGAAAAAAAGGGGGTTACTTTAGGTATATAAAATATAAGATTCCTGGTGGATAATCATAAGTAGTAAACAGCGGAGTTAGCATTAGTTTCCTTTTCAGAAATCAGTCTTTTAGTTTATTTTAAATTGAATTCCCACTTCTGTGCCACAACATTTCCTAAAAACTCCACCTTTATTTAAGCTTCACTTAATTCCTAAACCTTATTATTATCCCTAAAATTGTGTTACGAAAAGCCAAGTGTATGTTCCAGGTAATAACTCAAATATTATGAATGTCTTGCCAATATTGGTTGGGCATTTTCTCTGGGTGCAGCAGTAGATGGAGAGCGGCAGAGTGGGTGGCTAACAAGGATGGAATGCCGCGTTCTTGGCGCATTCCTGCCCAGCTGCAGCTCCACCTCCTCCTCCTCCTCCTCCTTCCCAGTTGCAGCTGCTGTTTCTGTTCCTGTTCGGCCATTCAACCTGGGCCTTCAACAACAATGTCCTCGTCGGTCGTCTGTCGTCTGACGTCTGCCGTTGCATACACAGCGTGCATTAGGCAGTGCCACGCCCACCGGGAACCAAACCAAAAACAGAACGCCCACAAATGCCCTGTAATGCCATTGTGGCCCATAATGAGCAAAGCTTCCCTGTCAGCCATTAGCTTTTGTTTCGGCCTCGGAATGCCATGCCTTCCACCACATTGCGAGCATCCTGTGTGCGTCCTCTAATATCCCCCACTTTATTCTCTGTTGCAGCTCCGCCAGCCTCGATCGAGATCAAAGGTTACAGCCACAATTCCAAGGTGGAAGTGCGCGAGAACCAGGACCTGCAGCTCAAGTGCATCGTGGCCAATGCCAAGCCGGCGGCCCAAATAGTCTGGTATCGCGGCAACGTGGAGTACAAGCCAGGTTAGTAGCCAACTAAGTCATTACGTTTAATGTGCGTCCAAGCAGAATCCGCCGTGATGGCAGCCATCACGCACCTGTCAGCGGATGCGAATAAACCGCTTAAGCCGGGATGAGATGAGAGTGGGTTCGAGATTATGCGCCTTTGGTAAGAGAATTTGTGTTCGAAGGAGGAACTTGTTAGGTAGCCAGAATTCCCAGAAAACAACACTTTAAGACAGGAACTAGGAGTCGCAGTATGCCTCCAACTAGAAACACAATAAATAATATTAATAAAATTGCATAATAATATTTAATAAGAAAAGCTTACGGCGCTGCTCAGCCATATTAAATGGCCTAAAACAACGTAGGCCAAACACGAACATAACAATATACATTTTCTGTTGGAGGGCATTATGCAGAATACAAAAAGTGTAAATGGGTTTTGGCCCGGTCTCCTTTTCGCCGGGATAAGTGCGGATAAGGATGGTTATGGGGATACGGATGCGGATGTGGATGGGGATGAGCCGAGGCCCGGGAAGGACTCGAACTGGAAGTCAAACGAAATGGAGTGGGCAAAGGGAGATGGGCAAAGTGACGCCTGTCAACCGTTTGGCCATCGCACATGTGATATGATAGGAGCGAGGATGAGGGCAGGAGCCCTGGCGCGGGCAGGATGGGATGACAGGGAAATGGACGTCGACTTTCGGCTTGATGACGGTGCTTAAATAATAATTTTATACTCCAACAAAGCGCCGACTGTCGATGTTCGTCCCTTATCTGCTCTGCGGTTCGCTGTCCTGTCCAGGATCCTGTTAGGACCCCGTGTTTGTGCCTTGTCATTTAGCCGCTTTCGCTGTTGCCGTTCCTGCCGCTGGCGGACAGTCAGCAAATTGGAAAACAGAGCTGCCGCTGCTGGAAAATATGGAAAAATGCAAATGTCAATGGGTAGCACAAAAAAAAAGGGAACGGCGTTTAGCCGCCTTCACGACTTTTAATTTTCATAATGATTATGGCCCCCACACACCAAACACCACAGAGCCTGCATGTGGGTGTCCTGGGTCCCGGCATTGCCCCTTTCCGGGTGGCGACTCGACTCGACTCCCTGCCTCCCTGCCTCTTCCCCCGCCTGTCATTTGGCGAGTAACGAAATCATTTTAGCACAACTGGCGCGTTAAAAATGCTTAAAATGTGAATCGCACGGAGACGGCGACGGCAACGGCCACGATGATGATGGAAATTTTTCGGGTAAACATACATACTATACATAAAAAACAAAAAGGAAAACACCGAAAAAACACGGTTCAGAGGGGCCTGAGCAGCGGAAGATTCGCCAAAACGGCGTTAAAATGTAGGAAAATCCGCAAGGAAATGTGGACAGCGGAAGGAAGCTGCATGATGAATTATGTTTATGACGCAATATGTTGCGGCAGGGACTCGGGCCGGACCCGGTGCCTTCCCCGGAATCCGGAGTCGGGGCTTTACGACAATGGCCAGTTTCGGTCGGGTCTTGTATCATTTGCAAGCTGTCAGGGGCGTGTGTGCCCCGTCGGGGAGTGGGTGTGTGGGGGTGTAAGTGTGTGTGGGGACGCGTAAATGGCGGTTAATGTGGGCAGACGGCCATCTTGGTGATTACCCCGGGAATGGGGATAGTTGGGTGGCTCCGTAGCAGGCCGGGGCCGAGTCTGAGGCCGGGGCGGCACATTTTTTAGGCGCAGATGAGGCTCGTTCAAAATTTATAACTGAAAATGATGTCACAAAATGGTCTTGCTGGTGCGGAATTGATGGGAGTTGTGTCGAGAGTTATCCGCAGGCATTAAGGATCAAGCGATTGAGAGGGCCAAAAACTTGCCACGTCTAGAGCAGCAATTAGAGCCTCAATGAGGCTGTTGTTGAAGGGAAAGAAAGGCTTGAATATAAACCAGAAATATCTTAGGAAATACCTCTTCTTTTTAGGCTTTAAATATTTAAGAAAGCCCATTGATACAATCCTTACATTACTCTTTCCTCAGTCACGTAACTCTCCCTTTCTTGGCTTCAACTCCTTTTAAAATATTAATTAACGATTTCCCTATTCTCTCTCCTCCAGAGAAACGCGAAGATCAAGTGGAGGAATCAACGGCCAAGCGGTTTACCACCACCTCCACCCTGAAGCTGAAGCCCGGACCCGACGACGACTACACGGAGTACACGTGCCAGGCCAAGCACAAGGCCCTGTCGCCGGACATGCCCATGCGGGCCACCGTTCAACTGTCCGTGTTGTGTGAGTAGCTTCTGAGCCTTTCCAGCAGCAGCCGCCATCTGTTTGCCGTCCATGTCCAACTCCATCCCCCGTCCTCGGTGGTATGTCCTGGAGGAGCTGGAAGTCGCTCCTGGTGGGCCACGTGGGTGACCTCATTAGCCGGCTCAATTTGCGATACAATTGAACGTGCGTGCTGGCGTGGGTGTGAGAGTGAATGTGAATGTGAATGTGAGCGGGGGAAGTCCCCAATGAACGACAGGCGGCGGCATTTGGTATTTGGTGCACTGAGAGAAACTATGAAGTAGTAGATTTAAGAACTAAGTTTAGAGTGCAATTTAATTTTAAAAATTCAATATATATTATAATCCTTTCTAGTCCAAGCCTTTACTTATTTAAATTTATATTGAATTTAAAAAGTACTGTAAAAAAAAATATTTTTTATTATTCTCCACAATCATTTGCGGATTTGTTGTAAATTTCCACCCTTCAGCTTTCTCCCAGTGCACTCCATTTTTTCCGCCAGTCTCCATCGGCCTGACCCGACCCGGATGCCATTTGCCATCACGGCCGCTAATTGCGCGATTGGGGCGCGTATTAATTAGTTTTTAAATTCTAATGTGCCGCACAGCTGCCACTGCGAATGCGGATGTGGATCCGAATGGGAATTCCGAATCGGAATTGCGATGCTGCGATGCTGCAGGGGAGTGCCAGCGAGCGAGCCATTTCGAATGCCAAAAGTTCCCTTATTGATTGTTTGCCGGCGGCAAAGTGGTGGCGGGGCCGACGGTGGCCTCCGGCCTAGGGAGGCTGCTCACCAGCAAGCAGGCACCTGCCCTCCAGTGGCTCCACCTGCACGCACATTCAAATTAATTATGTTTGTTATTTATGCATAGGCAGCTGGCAAATGGTGGCCCCAACTGCCGCAGTTCGTTGGCCATTTCGAGTGCTCCTCGTCGCGATGTAATTGCCGCGCGAAAAAATACACACGCAAATATGCACGAAAAATCGAGTCGCGCTATCTGCGACCTGCGAACGGCAAATGGCAACGATATTTTCCCCTTTTCATTTGCCCCTCCTGCGGGGTCTTAATTATGGCGCTATTATTGCATCCAGGCGCCGACTCGCTCATCTCGGTCCTGCAATATTTCAATGATTTTAATTTAATTTTTCGCTGCACGCCTGCAGGGGCGGGCGTCTGCGTGTGGGCTTGGCAGCTTTTATGCTCCACCTGATGGCTGCTGTTGATTCAACACGGTTGACCGCTTGTCAAATTCCGATAAAGAAAACGCATTACGGCAAGCCCGGCATCGATCAAAGTCGGACGGATGGGCTTTAATGTGCTCCCAAGTGACCCGGCGGCCCTTCTAGTAAATAAAACTTTCCAAATGTATTTAACACGCTCCGGCTGTCCGTTGTTATCCCTTTTTTTGCGGTATTTTACACTATTATTAATCGCCCCGGGGGCGGCGACCACAACAAGTGAAATTACCACGCCCCTCCGAAATCGGAAAATAATGCATATGACCGCATAAACGATTTGCATGCAAACACTTCAATTAAAAACTGCACAGCATCCAGTTGCAGGTCGCGCGATACTTTAGTGTAAATTGAATTTATTTGCGGACAACCGTGGCCATTAAATATGCGAAATGTAAACACACACACACACACAGCCTGGATGCGGTATTCAATGGCGTTTTCCCCCCTTCTAATCCCGCAGATCCGCCGGGACCGCCGTACATCGAAGGATACTCGCCGGGCGAGACTCTGCGCCGCGGCCAGACCGTGGAGCTAATGTGCCGAAGTCGCGGCGGCAATCCGCCAGCCCAGCTCATCTGGTACAAGAACGGATCCCAGATACGCATGGCCTACAGGTGAGACAGCTATAAATATTAATAACTCTTTGCAGCAGGAGAAAAAAGAGAAAAGCATAATTATTATTAGCTAATTAAGTGCAATATTGCCGCATTTTGCAAACGTCAGTCCAGAATCCAATTAATATTTATTAATTAGTGCAAAGGCAAATATGAAAGGGAATATTTATATTTCCCCACTAAATTTGTTTGTATTTGTCGTTATTTGCGAGTTTTTACTGCCTAAAACAAGGTCAGACATCCCACATGGAATATATTTTCGAACAAGACCAGACTTTTCCATTTAGTAGACAAGGACAGTCGACTTTCCAGCCTTGAACTTTTGCGAGAAGTTTTTGCGCATAATTTATGAATGCCTAAAATAAATATAATGGATTTTGGATGTGAAGCTTGACAAAGACTACACTTTGAAGGCAATTACTTGGCTCCCCGATTTAATTTGTGTATTAATACTTGAATTTCATTCGCAGGACCTCTGGCCGCCTGTCGGAGAACATCTATACCTTCACCGCCGAGGCAGGCGACAACAAGGCCCGCTTCCGCTGCGAGGCCAGCAACGTCATGTCGCAGAATCCGCTCAAGGCGGAAGTGGAGCTGTCCGTGCTGTGTAAGTCTCGTCCTAATGGAAGCACCGAGGCACTGCCTCCAATTTGAGCCGCCTAATTGTGCGCTGTTCATATTTATATATGCAGAAGGGACCCGACTGAGTAGCGTATCAGGTTCAATGGGCGTCTAGATTACGGCCAGGATGCGGGATGGCATCGGATAGTTGAGTGCAGAGAGCACTCGGCGATGTGGGGAGTGGATTGTGTCAACAGCCTGGTCCTAGGTCCTAGGTCCTGGGCCTGCCAGCGACATCCAGCGAATCCCACTTGGCATGCGAGGCATCGCTGTTGCTTTCTTTCGCAATTAAGCTTAAGTTTGCACTTTGAAAGCCTCTCCAGCCTGCGTCCCACTTGGCTTTGTCAAATCAAGCAATGCAAATTCTTTTCAAGTGCCAAATAGCGCAGCCACTCCTCCCCTCCGCCCTCCGTCCCTGCGTTTCTCCGCTGCAGCTTGTTAGAGTTACAACAATTGCAATCAGGCGCACAAAGCCGACGGTGCCAAAGTCGTTAGCGACACTTGGACGGACGGACCAGCTCCGACGAACATTTGCATGCCACATCCTCACTGCCTCGCTTCCTGGCTCCTCTGCTACTTACGCTCATGTGTCTAACATGTAAATGGATGAGGCGGACGCCCAACGAGTCGTATGCGCGATATTTAAATTTCAAGTGCTCGGCAGTCCGCTGAAATTGGCATCTTTTTCCTGAAGCAGTAGCCTTTAAGAGCGCGGAATGTGTGCAGGGCCACCAGCTCCACCTGCTCCCCCTCCAGGGGGGCATAGACTCCTCCAGTTTGTGCGCATACCAATCAAAGCGCCATACAGGTCAGGCCTGCCCACTCGGCCCCATCTTGCCTGGCCCCCAATAAGTATGCCACAGTGAGTGGCCAGCACAAACGGCAACACGAACACTAACACACACTGCTCACACGGCGAGAAAAAGCGGGGAGTATGCCGGACTCCTCTGATTCCTCGGATTCCTAATTCGAAATCAATTATTTAGCAAAAGTCTCTGGAGATTGATTGGGGCAACGCCATGAATAATTGGTGTCCTGTCAGTGAGCCTAACAGAGTTTTCAATTCCTTTAGAGTCGCTCACAACCTTAACCATAAGGGGGTTCTTAATTATATCAAAGGAACCTGTAAAAGTGGAAGCCTAGTTTAGTACCATTCCTATTTTGATCAGATTTTCTCTATGTGCAGCAGATAGATATCAGATGGAGCCTCAGATGGCGACCCGGGCTCTTAGCACACGCATTATTTATGTATAACGAATGTGGAACAACAAAAGTGAAGACGTAGCAGGAATACATTCGGCATCAGCATTCTTTTCCCCTTGCCAGTGTGCCAGGGAGTGTGTTCCTGGGAGTGTGTTTGTGCCCAGAATGAAGATGTATGGCTCGGACGGACCGACGAAAGATGCGAGAAGTTAAGAATTCATAATGTTTATTTATATGCGAAACATATCGAGTCGAAAGTTTCCCATTCGTATTCGTATTCCTATTCCTATTCGTATGCCCGAGACAACGGCTAACGCTGCGTATGCGTAATATATGCACTTATCCATCAAGGGAGCGGCAGCTGCAGCTGCTCCAGCTCCTGCTCCTGCTACAGCCACTCCGCTCCGATGGCATTAGGTAATAGCTACGCAGACGGACGGACTGTCAGTCACTCAGTCATCATTTGCATGGCGGCGGCATCAGGAGCCGACATGCCTCCCCAAGGCTATTAGGGGGATACCTACAGGGGTAAAATGGTAGGTGGCACTCCACCCAGAGAGCCTAGGGCTGGCTCCTTTGGCCACAGACCTATTACATATTAATGCCTCCTTCATTATGCGACGTATGCCAAGTAACCGGAGTCCCTCCATCCCCCCTTATCCATTCGCAGTTGCACCCACCCACGTCACCGTGATGGGACCCACCGAGGCGCGCGTCGGCGATGTAGTGCCGCTGACATGCTCCACCGCGCCATCGAATCCGCCCGCCGAGATCAAGTGGATGGTGGGCGGGCGTCAGGTGCGCAATGCCACCTCAAAGACGATTGTCAGTCCCGAGGGTAAGTGCTAGCACCCGCTGCCAAATGGCCAGCAGTTCCCTCCGACCGCCAGTGACATAATCTTCCGTCTAATCCATTTCCATCTCTGTCTGTCATCGCAGGCGGTTGGACGACCAGCTCGAACATCACCGCCACCGTGGAGCCCAACAAACGTTCCCTGGTCGTCATCTGTCACGGGCTCAACATGCAGCTGACCGAGAACGTAGTCTCCACCCACACTATCAACGTGCTGTGTGAGTATCCCAGACCACCTATTCATCTATAATATATACTATAAGCTAACCTTTGCCAAGCCGGGGAAATTCAATAGGGTTTTCTCTTAATTAATAAATGTTCTTAAATGAAAAGTGCCTAACTAGGAAAGTGTTACATTACGCTAATCCTTTCTTAATGCAGAGATCCGTAAGTGTCTTCTCCAAGTAACCCCTGAGCTCTCTTTCTAAACAGACTTTCGTTCGCTTTTACTTATGTTTTATTCACACAACCTTCGATTCGTATCGTCAGTGGAAAATTCTCGATTTGTTTCATAATATTTATTTCCTGCCATGGCTGAGTATCCCGTCTGCCTGTCTGAATCGGCGCGAGAGCTGGCCCAGCTCACGGCGGAGGTGGTGCAGACCGCCGAAAAAGAGGTGGTCAAACGTAAAAAGGCGGCCAAGGTAGCTCAGAAGCCCGCGCCAGGCGGAGATCTTGGGGCTGTGTGGCAAAAAATGTGGCACCAACACCGGATGCGCGTCAAGGAGGCCGCCACTATGGTGGACGCAGAACCACCGACCTTCCAGGCGTCCCGAATCACCGGGGTTAACAGCTTGCGCGACGAGGCGGTGGTCTTCATGCAACGCACCCGCGCCAACATCCAGCTGCTGGTGGAGATCTCGCGCACGATGCGCACTCACGGCGCCATCAATCCGTTCCGCTACGAGGCGGTGCACGCGGTCTCGTCCATACCCGTGAACCTGCTGCAGCTGGAGCAGCTGGAGCGGGAGAACCGCGAGTTTGGCCGTCGCCTCATGGAGGTAACCAGCGAGGTGGACTCGGGCCTGTCCTACCAGAGGACGCTGGACAACCGGAAAACGGCACCGCCGCCGCCGCTAGAGCTGCCCGCCAAGGCGATGGCCAAGTACAAGGCCTTCGACATTCCGTTGCCCAAGTCCGACGCGGAGTTGCGTCGGCTCTTCAGGCCGAAGGTATACTTTGACATTTACCTGAAGGACGCCCGTCCGCTGGGCCGGCTGGTCGTCCAGCTGTACACGGAGGCCGCCCCGCTGGTGGTCCTGCAGCTGATCAAGTCCTGCATGTGCAACCAGCACTCCAAGTTCATGGTGACGCGACTCTTCCCCAATCTCTGGGTGGAAACGGACCTGCCGCTGGCCCCGGACTCGCTGCTGCACCAGCCGCTGGAGTACGACGCCAAGGTGATTGACAACGGCGCCTCCAGCTACGTGCTGTCCTTCAGCAAGGCCAACATCAAGGGATTCGCCGAGGACCTGTCGTTCGCCATCTCGTTCAAGCCGCTGGCGGTGGTCAATGGGTCGCGGGTGGGCTTCGGGCGGGTGTTGAAGGGCGGCAAGATCTGCGACTGCATCCAAAGCTACGGCACCAAGAACGGGAAGCTCAGCCGGGGCCTCCACTTTACTGAATGCGGATTGCTATAGGCTTCCAGCGGAATCAGTTTGGGCTGAAATTTTCTGTGCGAAATCTGCCATGTTCACGGTATCCTATATTTTTTAATGTCATAAATCATAGTTTGTCCCTGCCACAGCAAAAAATTCGTTTCATTGGCTATTAATTATTTTTAACCAGAAAATACCCTGGGGTTTGTGGTACAAAACCCCTTGTTACTTTTCGCGGACTGCTCACTGTGAACTGAATAGCGAAAAATTTTAATCTTTGCAGTGACTTAATAAGTTTAAATTACATACAAATTTATAATAAAATCCTAGTGTTAGTATGTAGGAAAATTATTAAATTATGTTTATTCCAAATCAACTTCCCACACACTGTAACTTGCCCTCCCACTCCCATCCATATCTTCCCCGATCCAAATCCAATTAGATGAACGCAGCCAGGACTTTGACACCACCTCCCCCATCATCTCGTCCTGCGTGACACTTCTCCGCCCGGCGACAACTGCAAGTGTCTTAAACTCCATTATCCGATGTTCGGCGTCACTCTTCATTTGACTCAATTATAAGCGAAAACGGTGACGAAAAAAGAACACGCAGAAGAGATAGCTGCCTGTAGGGGGGGAAATGGAGGAGATGGAAATCCACGGCAGGGATATCATCCACTCGATGGCAGGACGCGGAGGGGAGAGGTTGCCAGTGCCAAAGTCGGGGGCTTATTAATAATTGCGATTTCTAGTTCGGTTTATCCAGCTAGGCCACTCATCGCAGCGACTGCTCCACGCCTGCCCTCTGGTCCTGTCGTCGCCGGCGACGTCCTTTGTGAGCGCTCTCCTGCAGCGCTAATTAATTTTTCTGACCAACATCACAGAGCACGAAAAAGCGGCGGGCGGGGCGGCGATGGGGCGGCGAGAGATTTACATTTATTACCCATACCAGGGAGCACTGGAAATGACTAACGGACCCCAAGGTAATGAGCCAGCCACCGCCCACCGCCCACCGTCCACCGCCAATCAAGGACGCGGCTATGTGTGCGAGTGGACGTGGTCGTGCATGGTCATGCCTTGAGGATGCGGACGCCCTGCGGATATTTTTACTTTATGCGCGGCAAATTAAATAATTTTAATTTTTATTGTTCGGCCGCCGCTCTTGGCAGCTCCGGCTCTCTCTCTCACTCGAAGGACACAGCGGTGGGTCCTAGTCCTGGTCCTGGTCCTCGTTGGCGTCCCCATCATTTGCTGTTTTTGTTAAAGGCCATAATTTGCTGGCTCGTGGCTAAGTTTTTGGGGCCACAATTCGTTGGCCCATTTCCCCGGCTTGGGCTTGGGCCTGGCGCTCCTTTGTTTGTCTTTTTCTGCACGTTTTTCTTATCCCGCCTCCCTGCATCCACAGATCCGCCCGCGCCGCCATTAATTTCTGGCTATATAGAAGGACAAATTATCCCAGCTGGCTCTGTGCAAAAACTGCTTTGCGTTTCATCTGGCGGCAATCCGTTGGCGACGCTGACATGGTACAAAAACGACAAAAGGGTGAGTACGGCGAGTTTCCCTTCCCTTTTTTCCCGTTTGTTTGCATTTTCCGCAGCACTCACACACACACATATGCAGAGAGAGGGTGAACGAACACAGCAGGCAGCAAACATCCGCAAAACAATAATGGCGCTTTTGTTGACCATTTCCGCTTCCGCTTTATGGGCTTAAAGTGCTAATGAGCCACTGCAGCGCGGTGGCTCTATTGCCAGAACGATTTCGGTTTTCACACCTGCCTCTGGCCCACCACCGATAACCTCGAACGAGTCCCACTATCGTCACCGAGCTGGGACTTGCAACTAAAGGTGGCAGAAAGTCACCCGCAACCGCAGCGAGGAGCAGCTGCCGGTGCAGGTGCGGCTTCCTGCTCCACCTTCTTCCATTTCCCATTTCCCAGTTCCCAGCTCCCAGCTCCCATTTCCCATTTGTTGCGGTGTCAGACTCTCAGAGTCTCGGTTCCACGGGGACTCATCTGTGCTCGCTCGCTCTCTCCGAGATTAGACGTCGTTTTATCAGCGAAATTAAAATGCATCCGCCAGCTGTGCTCTGCGGATTTGCTTCCGTCGAAAAAAATAACCCCGCGTTATCTATCCACCGCCTTCCGTTGCAGATCAACTCGGTCATACGGGCGGCGGACAAATCGGTGTCAGCCGAAATCACCGTTCTGGCCAACGTGTCCGACAACCAGGCCCAGTACCGCTGCGAGGCCTCCAACAGCGCCACGGAGATCCCGCTCTTCCAGTCCACCATGCTCAGTGTGCACTGTGAGTAAAGAGATAAAATTAATGTGATTTAAAAGAATAAGAAATTAACTATATAACTATTAAGGTGAAGGGAAGTAATATAGATATACTCAAAATATAGGCAAAATTAATAATTGGAAGGCTTTTTTATAGCTTTTTTAATTTTGAATTTGTTTTAAAGGATAATTTTGCGTAAATAAATTTTCTAGTTAAAGTTTAACTTCGAAATATTTCACCTAACTTTAGTTTCCCAATCAGAATTAGCAAAACTAGTTAATTTTTTAATCAGAATTATTAAAATTGCAACCCAAACCTTCAATAACTCAAAAGCTGCGTTCAAAGTGTAGTGCTTCCTTCGTAAGCAGCTATAAGATTGATATTTACCGTCTCCTGCATCCATTCTTATTGCCCATCGGTGTATGCGTCTGTGTGCTCTTGCAGTTGCCCCGGAGACGGTCAAAATACGCATTGAACCGGAAGAACTGCGACCTGGCATGGAGGCAACCATCATCTGCGACTCCAGCTCCAGCAATCCGCCGGCAAAGCTGTCCTGGTGGAAGGACGGCATCCCCATCGAAGGTATGTACGGCTCTTTGGGCCTGGCCAAGCGATTTGGCAATTGGAAGTTTGCCCATCGCAGCCCCGGCATTCGCCATCGCCATTGCCATGGACTTGGCGGCGCCGTCAGTGCACTTTGTTGGTGCGAGGCGTTTCCACGACAACATCCGGTTCGCTTGCCAGTCACTAAAATTACGCCCCTTTCTTCTTTCCGCTCCCATTGCTGCCGTTCCCTGACCGATCCGAATCCCTGGTCCGTGCCCGTGTCCGTGTCCCATGTCCGCCCACCGGAACCCACCACCATCCGCCATGCCCACTGCCTTTCCCCCCCCTCTCTCCCATCCACAGGCATTAATAACACGTCCAAGCCAGGTCTCTGGGGCGGCACGGTCTCCACGCTGGAGTTCAGGGTAAACATCACACAGGAAATGAACGGCCAGGTCTACACCTGCCAGAGCGCCAACGAGGCTCTCCAGCGGAGCGTCCACGAGGCGGTCAGCCTGGATGTGCTGTGTAAGTACCCGGCCAGGATAATTGCTCAATTAGGCTAGCTCTGCAATCGGCCATCTACTGCCTCCGATTCGCAGTCGAATCCATAAGTGGTGTCACAGAAGTCGTGGGGGAAAGTCAAGGAATCGTTTGAAAATATCGGTTTCATATGCAGTCTTAGGAAGCATTTAAAGGAGGAATATCTAATTATCTTTTGGGGTAGATATAATTTTAAATAAAACAAAAGCTTTGAAAATTAGTAACTTAATTGTATAATTATTCTAATCCTTAATTTATGTGACTTAAAATCCCTTGCAAAACCTTCTTAAATTCTTCCAAAACTTCCAACTTCGATTTCCTCTGATTTGCCTCATTAAAAGTATAAATGTAATGCATTTCCTCCAGAGATTTCTGTGACAAATTGAAAACTTCCTTGATTTTCCCTTGACCCTCGTCTGAATTCAACTCCAGATCGCCCCAAGTTCGTGCCGCCGCCCTCTTCGACGGCGGTGGGCGTGGAGGGCGAATCGCTGCAAGTGTCGCTCCAAACCCGGGCCAATCCCACCAATGTCGTGTACAAATGGACCAAGGACGGCACGCCCATTCCGCAGGACGGCGAGCATCGCATTTTCGCGGACGGCGGCAGCCTGAACTTCACCCGGCTGCATCGGGACGATGCCGGGATCTACTCCTGTGCCGCCAGTAACTCGCAGGGCAAGGCCAGCCTCAACATCACCGTGGTGGTGGAATGTGAGTAGTACATGTTTCCCCCTGGAGCGTGGAGCATGAAGCCCTTTGTGCGATTTCCCTAATCGGACTAATTTCTGGGCTCGCCCTGCAGACGGAACCACCATCAAGTCCGTGTCGGAGAACATCATTGTCAATCCCGGCGAGGACGCGATGCTGTCCTGCAGCGTCGAGGGCAAGCCGCTGACCGAAGAACATGTGAAGTGGGAGCGCGTGGGCTACGACATGACCGTGAAGACATCGACGACCTTTGCCAATGGCACCTCCTACCTGCACATCAAGGATGCGCGGCGCGAGGATGTGGGCAACTTCCGGTGCGTGGCGGACAATCGTGTGGCGAATCCGACTAACCGCGATATCCTGTTGATTGTCAAGTGTAAGTGTAACCTATATTATAACAGAGCCTACATATATCCTCACCCAATCACTTCTTCAGTTGCCCCCGAGATTGCCAAGGCCCCGACGCTCCTCCGTGCTGCCAGCGGCACAGGGGAACGGGGACGCCTTCCTTGTCGCGCTCAGGGTTCCCCCAAGCCGCAGTTCATCTGGCGGCAGGACAAGAAGGATCTGCCCATCAATCGCACGTACAAGTATGAGGTGGAGGAGCGCAAGATTGACACGCTGACCTACGAGTCCTCGCTCATCGTGGACAAAGTGGCGCCAGCGGACTATGGCGCCTACGAGTGCGTTGCCCGCAACGAGCTGGGCGAGGCCGTAGAGACGGTGCGCCTGGAGATCACCTCGCAGCCAGACCCGCCGCTGTCCCTCAATATCCTGAATGTTACCCATGACACCGTAACCGTGGCCTGGACACCGGGCTTCGATGGTGGCCTCAAGGCCTCGTATCGAGTGCGATATAGGTGAGTAACTTAAGACTTTAGAAATTGAACAGGTGATTATAACAAGAGATATAAGAATAGAGTCAGGCCTGATATCCCTGAAATCTATTAAATCCTTTTGCCAATCTGTCAGACCAAGAAAGAGGTCATTGATGGCACTGACCGACTCTAATGAAACTGCACCGCCACGCCACTCATTTCCCATTTCTCATTTGCAGGATGGTCGACCGCGAGCAGTACAAATACATCGATGGGCTGCCCAATAGCCACAAGCTGACCATCGGCGGACTGCGCATGAACACGCTCTACCTGTTCTCGGTGATGTCCTGGAACGAGCTGGGGTCCAGCTCCTACCTGCCGGACTTGGCGCGGGCCGAGACCAAAGGTAAGTCCGCTCCATATTCAAATTAGCCGCGAGTGCGGCGCTGACATTGATTTATGCGAGTCCGCCGTTCGTTTGGCTTTTATGGCCACTGGATGCCAGTCATGACCGGGCATCGCATCCTCCTCCTGACTAGCTGGTGGTGGTGGTGGTGTGCCAGGTCAGTTGTCAGGCGGCGATTCGGCAGATTTGTGGAATTAATTAGATAGCCGGTATGATAAGCAGCTATCAGCCTAATTAGAAGCACGCATGGAACGAGTCCAACTCGCGGCAATCAACCGAAATAATTGATGAAGTGAAATTGGCCCAGACACTGGATTTGGACGGGTTTTGTATTTGCATAGCCCCGGGTTACCCAGCAGAAACACGCAGCCAAAGTAGCAAATAAATCAGGGAACCGAAAGGAGTTTTGGCCGTCGCACAAATTAGTTTATGCCTAAATAAATCTATCAAAAATAGGGCAACTATGTACATTAATTCATCTATATAGTTAGCTTGAGCTATTATTTGCGGGAATTTCTATATTTAAAAGAGAAGCATGTATTTCAGAGGCTAAATTATTATTTTATCAAGAGCTTTTTGCCTGGACACCACCACCTCCTAAGACATTTCAGTAGGAGCCACAGAAACCACGAGCAATCACCTTGTAGATCCTTAGTTATCTCAGAACCCAGCTGACTTGTTGTCTCACCCAATGATCTCGTCCCGAACCTCTCTCCCTCTTGCTGCACTTAATTGGAATTGCATTACGACCATCAACAACGTCAACGACGCAACCACCGCAAATGCCAAACACTCTCTGCAATCCGATCCGATGATACCCCACCCACACGGACGAACTGCATCCGGGCATCCTGCGGGGCCACGAGCAGAGGCACCGCCCCCATCGCACCCGGCGTCATCGCTGGGCGGAGGACCGCCGACCACCAGCCAGACGCCGCTGGGCGGCACATCGGGCATGCTTTTGGTGGGCGTGGGCGCGGGCGTCGTTGTCGTCCTGCTCAACGTGTTTGTCATCGGCTGCTGTCTGCACAAACGGAACGAGAAGCGCCTCAAGCGAGGTACGCGAGTCACAAATCGGAGCAGAGTCATGCGGTTGTTGCTGCTGCACAGGGAGAAAAATGATCTGTTCCTTATCACATTACTTCAATAAGTCTCAAGGTTACATTTTGATCATAGATATTTTAGTTTAATCAGGTGGAGCTCAGACTCTTGAACTTTCTTCAGAGGTAGATCCTTACCTTACCCACAGAGTCCCCATCATTTGTCTCAGTGTGCTATCGACCAAGATGGGGTTAAAAAGAACCTATCGCTGGGGCCAAGGATCTGGCGAGGGGGTCATGGGGGGCATTTAAATTTCTAATTCCCCCGGCTCGACCGGCCGTCGCCTCCGTTATTTTCTTTTAATTTGTGGGCGTTGTCAGGGCACGTGCCCGGTGGTCAGCAATTGTGCCTGGGCCCGGGAATGGCAGTCGCGATGGGAACGGCATTGGGAGAGGGAAGCTGGTGCGGGAATGGTCATGGCGATGGCGGCGTCGCTAATTTCATTTGCCATCACATGTTCCGGCTCCGCTTCGCAGCCTCTACGTGATTTGCGTCACTCGCTGGTCGGTGGTCGCTAGTGGGTCTCTTTATTTGATTTCGCTGCGTGTGCTCGCCATGCCAACCGAAAGGGAACCCGCGACCCGTGCTCCTGCTCCTGCCCCTGCCCCTGCCTCTGCCCCAGATCGCCGACTCAGTCCGAGGCCGAATCCGAATCCGACTGAGAGTCCAAGCTGGAATCGGAAACTGGGACGGCTCGCGTTCATTGCTATGCTCTGCAGCATTTTTATTTTTATTCCTTTTGATATTATTCTTTTTTATTACAATTTCTCATTTCATTTCGCATTTATTTATTGTTTTATTTTGCAACCATATTTTTTTATTCTCTTCCATGGCTCGTTTTGTCAAGGACTTGAACTGATGCCAGCGGAGTTAACCGAGGACTCTAGCAACACACCGAATCTGGTCATAATTGGCATATCCCTGGCGGCGTTCGGCTTCCTCCTGGTCAACGCGGCCCTCGTGGCCTGGTTCTTTGTGCATCAGCGCCGCAAGAAAGGTTATTATTTATGCTTTATTATTATTACTATTTTATTTTGGTTATTTCCCCGACTTAAGTATATTTTTGTAATCTGTTGCTGGTGCTGCCAGGCTAGCAGGGAGCGGGTTTTATTGGTTTTGATTATATTTATCTATCAATTTGAGCTTGAAGAGCAGGCAAAGTCTGCCAGGTATTCCATAATCCGGCTTGGTGTCCCTCTGGGCCGCCTTTGAGTGGAGCCAGTTGGGCAGGAGCCCCACTAGACAATTGCATTGGCTTGCGCATGTTGCAGCGGCAGCAGGCACCACTTCCGTGACACCACCGGATGCGGAAGCGAGCGCGTTGTGCAGCTTCCGCTGCCCACTAAGGACGTCGACATTCATGCTCACTTTATGGAGCTCACTAAACAATTTCCTGCATACGCAGGCTTCCAGGACTGGGGCCTTATCCTCCGCTCCACTCGGCCCCACAATCGCTTCTTGTAATTTCCGTGAGCCACCAATGCCAAGCGTGGCCAGGATGCTGGATCCAAGATCCGGGAGAGCCCGGGCCAAGGCAAAAAGTCAGCAGTCAACAGGAATATAATGATGACAGAAAATAATGATGCATCCTGGAAATGCCAGCAGCCGGCAGCCAGCAACCAGCAGGCAGCAGGCAGCTGGCAGCCAGCAGGACGCAGGAGGAGGAGCTCCTGTTTATTGAACAAGAGAACCCCCACCCAGACAGAAGCCAAGACAAATGTGCATCGTTTTCTTAGCTGAATGCACAATCTTCCGGAAGCCAGATTGCTTTGCGGAGGTCAGGGAGCACGTGTCGACAAGTGTTGGACATGTTTGCCGAGGACTGTTTATTAAACCGAATTATATTTCGCACCCAACGCACTCTGCTTTAAACTGGAAGCTCTGACGGCGCCATCAGGCCAATTGTTGCCATTTTTCCCGGAGCCAGCTTAGCCCCGTCTTGGTAATCCCATTCTGACTGGCTGGCTGGCAAATTCGAGATGTGGCACACGCGGCGTATACGCAACGAATCGCTATTACGTGACGCCTGCCAGCACGCAACACGAGGCGGCTACGTTAGCCGGGCTAACCAAATTATTTCCATTCACTCGAGCCCCGCCGTAGAACTGCATAGCGAACTCAATAAGCCAGTTTGGGGTACAGGGAACACAAAAATAAGAGCCCGAAATTATGCAAATGCACGTGTCCTCCGTTTATGGCAACCAGATGGAGATGCAGTTGCAGATCCGGATGCCAGCTGCAATGTCTGTCATGCCAGAGAACTGCAAATTGTGACGGGTTAAGGGCTCCGCAAATAGGCCTTTGTTTAGCCACAAGGAGAAAATTTGGAATATATCCCTTTGAATGGGATAGAAATAGTTGAATATTTTTAAAATAAGTATATTGATTTAAAATTAAAATCAGGCTTTCCAATTTATAGTTTACATATAATTTCATATTAGATTTAAGTGTGGATGCATAAGGTGCTTATATTTATGAGAAACATATAAGATTCCTGCTTACTCCTTGACCTTAGACTTATTTGCTGCTGCCGATTTATTTTTTGTTTTTATAGAAAAGCCCTTAAATCTTTTTAAAATAACTATATTAATCTTATTTTAATCTTATGCTTTTCAAACTCTTGATAATATCTAATTTAACATACGAATTAATTGTAATTTTATTATACAACTTGTACAAGAGACAGATGTCACTTATTTCCTTATTCAGATATTTTCTTAAATATTTCACAGTGCATGGGGTTCCTTCTGTAATTTTCAAGACTTATTTGCTACTATCTTAGGTATTTATTTATAAGAAATTAATTTTACCCTTTTTAGACCCATTTAGATCTTATCTAAATCCTATTAAATTTGATATAATAGTTTACATGTAATATTATATCAAATTTAATTGTAGACCTGCAACGAGCTGGAATTGAAAAGAGGGACATCAAAGACTTCCTTATTCAGATATTTCACTGTGTAAGACAATTCCCTCTGTAATTTTAGGGACTTATTTGCTGCTGTCATATATGCTCTCCCATGTATAGTTGGCGTAAACATTTGACTTATGAGTTGACGCTCCACTCTCCAAAAAAGTCAAAAGTTTTGATTCATTAAGCCCAAAGTGAAAAAGAGAGGGGAGTCGAGTCCCCTCCTCTTTTTCCCTTCTGCATGGCGACAGGGCCCGGAAACTAAACGAAGCCGACTTAATCGGGGTAACAAAATGTGGACCAGCTATTTTTGACATTTACAAACGGGAAGGAGCCTGAACTACAGCCGCAGGACATAAATAAGATATTTCCCTAAGAATCCCAGGACGGGCCAGACTCCATTATTTCTGTCTTTCATTTCCAGTGCGGCACAGTTGAACAAATGGCGAGTGCCGGGATATGAATGCATTCCCGCTCCACACAAAAGAAAATTCATATTTCAGTCTTGTTGCAAACAAACAGAATAACGACAACGAAAACGAAGCCGAGAAGGATGCCGAGCTCGAGCACGAAAAGGAGGAAAATCCTCCTGGAAGGAACAACATTTTTATGACATTGTAGAGGGGTAGAGTCCGTGGTAGTAGTACCCCAGCCCCTTATCCCTGTCAAAAGCCGATAACTGACAATGCCCAAAAGGATTTTTACTTTTCCCGTTTTCAGTTCAGAGTTTCTCTTATTTTTTCGGTCTTTTTTTCACATATTTTTTTTGTTTGCCGGCTTTTTGTGAAGTTGTCAGAGAGAGGGAAACTGGTGCGTCGGCCAGCCGGCGGAGGGGGAGTCGGAGGGAGGGCTGCTAGGCTATCAGGGGATATCTCTCTGCATATTTCAATGTTTTCGCTGGCGAAACTTGACTTGTGTTTTTGTTGCAGCCCTCGGATATGCATTTTTAATGTGCATTTGTGCCTTTGTGTCAAAATGCCGCATGGCACACAGAAAGGAAATTCATCCCCGAGCACCAGATCTCCTCCCTTCTCCCCTCTGCCCGCTCTATTCCAGACCTGACCAGCTCCTCGGTATGCCCAAAGCCCGACCGCAGCGGAGGCTGTCTAAGAAGCCTTTCGCTGTAGTTGTCGCTGTCCGATAAACTATGCCAAAAGTCTGCGGTTGGCAGCTGGTTCAGTGGTTCAGCTCCGTCGCCGGCTGCTGGTCGTCCGCTGTCCCACGTCCTTGGTCCGCCATCCGTCCTCCGTTGGCGGTCATCGACCACAGTCCGCCATGAACAAGAGCGCGGCAGTGACCATCGCAGAGCCATCGCCATCGCCCCTGCCACAGCAGCCGCAGCCGCAGTCAATGCCCAGTGCCACATATTTCATTCTCGTATGAGCTGGGCCTGAGCCCCGAACATCCAGAGAAGCGCCATCTCTAATGTTTATTGCCTCCGAAGCCGGAAGGGGAGGAGCTCTCCCTACACTGCGGGCGGAAGCCTTTCAATGGAGTGGTTAAATTCTTAAAAATGATCATTTCAGTTGTAATTTCTAACTCAATCTTAGGGAGATTCGAATATTTTGACTTTGATTTGAATAGGCTTTGAGTTTGATTTGAATTTGCTTTACATTTAATTTGAATTTGTTTTGGATTCTCTTTGAATTTGATTTAAATTTGCTTTGAATTTAATTTGAATTCTCTTTGAATTTGATTTAAATTTGATTTGAATTTGATTTGAATTTGATTTGAATTCTATTCCAAAAAACTCCACCATCAATCTCTTTTCCAAGTGTACTCCCTGGCCCAGTTAAGAGGCCAAAGAGGAGTTGCATCAAACAATTGGTCCGGCGCATTCATGAGTGGTTAACAGAGTTAGGGCTCGGGCCTATGTGGCAATAGATTTCTGGCCAGAAAAAGAGCCAATTCGGCGAGCTCCCCAAAAGGGAACCTAGAGAGCACCCATCAGCGCCGCGGCCCTAGTATCTTTTGGCCAGGAGTAAAAGTTTAAAAGCAGGCCGAGTGCAGGCGCTAGTCTACTCCTACTCATGGCCCACAACCCGATCTCGGGTATATAGTTGAGTGCGACACTTTTACGACTTGGCGGGGCGAAACTTTTATGCCAACGTTGCCACCAGCGATAAGACCTCCCGAACCATCCGAAACCCACTCTCGAACGCCACTTCCCCCGCCACTCGATCCCAGTGGCCAGCACTTGACTTTGACACTCTTTAAACAATTGACGGGGTAGGGGCCGGGCACGGCCTGGGCCTGGGCCTGCCAAAGGGGATGGGAGTGGGGATGGGGATGGGGATGGGCAATCCCCGAGAGCTGGAAAAGGGGCACTGTGGCGTGCGTGCGAGAGCTGCGACATCGAATCTGAAGAGATAAGCGCACAGGCTGTCGTGGTCAGGAATATCGTGGAAAGCGGGCAAATCAGGGGGCTGGCTCAGCAATGTCGAAAGTTTGCTGCTTAGGCAACTGGCCCTGACAGCCCGAAAGCGGACATTGTTGGCCCACTCTCAGGATCCATTTGGAGCAGGAGCAGCAGCAGGGAGCCTTAAATGAGAGTTCATAAATTCGCTGGGCACTAAAACAAAGCGTAAAATAGCTCAGCGCCTAGGCCATTTAAATGCCAAAGAGCAAATAACAGAAATACTATCAAAAGCCACGACTATAAAGTACCCAATCCTAAAGGACCTCGCCTCCTGCTATTGGCAAAGTGTCGAATATACTTTATTATTCAGATCTCCAAAATCACATATTTTATAATATTGATTAAGTAAAGCCAGCTCTTGAGCAACTGCACCTAAAATACCCCCTATCGACCCGGTTCGAAGGAGCAAAATCTAATAAAGTCAAATGAGATTCACTTCAAATATATATCTTTCTCTCTCTTGCAACGAACTCAGCTCAAAGTTCGTACTGAACACCCAATGAACTCTTTAAGTAAACACCAAAAGATGAGTAGGCCACATCGGCATTCCCACAGATCCGACCAGCAAATAATTGAGAGCTGTTGGCCACGACAGAGAGCTCGACATGGGCTTACCAGAAAAGACCTTCAAAGCAGACGGCGGCGTCATTAACGTGTCCCGACGACCACAGAAGCCGTCTAAGCCGCGCTTCTCCCTCTCTCTATGTAGATATACATACGTGATCCACAAGAAATCCGCACCATAAGTGCAAAATTTGTAATCTCTGTGCGGAAAGTGCAGCGGCGGCGGGCACCAAAACAAAGAGCGGAATGCGAGTGCGGATTATTTGACATTCGTGTGGCAGGTCGGCCACCGCATTGTGTCCTGTGTGTCCACCGGCAACAAGGCTAACGCAGAGTGCTAAGCCCGCCCCGCTGGCCATTAATGCCATACTCATACCCTGCCAAGGGGTCACTCAGCAGTCTGCCGCCCGTCTGTCCCTCTGTCCTGCTAACCTCCTGTCCGGCTGCTGCTGTCCGGGAGTTTTCCGGGAAAGTTGGGTTTAGGCTTTATACAGTTTGAGGTTTGTAAGTACATACACAAACGAACCGAAAAGGCATTACATCAAAACTGGCTCAGCTTTTGCCGTATATCATGAAATATTCAAGCTGAGCACAACCTAATCCTGGGCATATTCAAGGAGCATATTTATATGCATACACAGGGGAAAAAATCGAGGTCATTTTAGGTACAAATTTAAACAGGTGAGATGGAGAAAAATGAAGTGAACAGTGAGAGTAATTTGTAATTAGTTCTTTGAGTTAAGTTTTCAGAGTAAAGCTTTCAACGTTATGAAACAGATTTCTTTTCCTGGAAAAACCTCTTCATTTTGTGCATTTCTTTTTCCTCTCTGCTTAGGAAATTTCCATTTAGAGCCTAGGGTAAATCCAATTCGAATATATTCCATTTCCTGGCCATCCTAAGCCTGCGTTTGATAAATACATTCATGAGAAGGGACACACACCCTCGCTTGCTGGGAGCGGTTTCGTTTTTAATTGTCTTAATTGATTAAAGCCACGTGTATTATTTTAAATGCCCCAGCAGGCTCCCCCTTTCGACTATCACTCGTTTGTTGTCATAAATAAAACAAGTGACAAATGCCGAAAAACGTTTTTAGTTCGCTAAGCCATAAAATCACGTATACGCAGGGGCGGTCGCCGGTGTTCTGTAAAATATATTTTTACATATATACACAGAGAGCGCTGTCATCGGCAGACTAGAAACAGATCTGCGAGTCGATTGAAATTGCGGACGCTGCAGCAGAAGGCCCCACAATTAAATGCATTTTCAATTTTTAATTTTTTCCCTTCGACTGCGCACACAACGCAACACACACAGAATGTTGTGTATAGATTCCCGGATTGTGTGTGCATATGTTTAATGAATTAAAATACAACGCCACTGAAGGCTGGTAAATCATAAAAAATGCAAATTGAGGCGGCAAACAAACCAAACATACACAAAAAATACAAAATACACACGAAATGGAGACGGAACAAAGCAATTTGCGTCCCAATTCAGTTGCAATTTGTTAAATATTCATTATACATCGGCAAACATGGCGCCGGGCACATAAACGTATATAAAGTAATTTTGATAACTCCCAAACATTCGATGTGCTTTGTGCAAATTAACAGAATACAGCAATTTTATCGACTAATAGTCCCCGCATGTCACGTAACTGGCGGACGTGCCGAGCCCAGGTCCCCTTCACTGCACTATACCTATACCCTACATAGCCCCATATATCCTGGGCTGCCCCTACCGAAATGTATTATTAAGAAACCGTTTGCCCTTAATATCCCTGCATGGCTTGAGGACGCCGATGATGGCAATGATGGCGATAGCAGCTGAGTGGCAGGGCAATGTCCATTTACCATTACCCATTTACCTATCGGTGACATTGGACTGGAAAGGGGATGGGAATGGAGATAGGGATGTGGATGGGCATCCAGAACCACACGTGTCTATGGCTTTTTGCCTTTCTGCTGACGCTGCTCAGCTCGTAATCGTTATAAATTCTGTATCAGCCTTGACAACTATAAAAGTTTGTATAGTATAGAGAAATATCAATTTCAGATATGCTAAATATTATATGTGTGATCTGAGAAATCTTATTGAAGTAATAAACATATCAGGTAATTAAATATAATTCTCTCCCAGCCAAGCAGCAGCAACCGTAAGCACTTAAAATATCCTTTAATATAATCTTCTGCTTTAATTATATCCACTATAATGCCTACCTCTTTTATATACATTCCATATACCACTCAAAACCGGAAATGTGCTACAAATAATGGACTCCACTTTGCGGCAAACACGTGTTAACTTCTGCGGAAAATGTGTCATAAATCATTTAATTGCATTTTTACCTTTGCCGGCCTGTCAACTCATTTAACTGGGCCAATGTCCTGCCCTCCCCTGCACTGCCTTTGTTTCCGACACGCCATCGAAATGCACATCAACGAATGCTGCGACAAATGTGAATAATTAACACAAAACCCACCTTCCCACGCTCCCTCCCCCGGGCTCCTGTTCCTGCTTCTGGTCCTGGCACTTTGACAATCTTGGCTATTTGCATGGGATTTGCATTGCCTGGAACTCGGACACAATCGCTGCATATCCGCACTGCACCACCGATCCACCCATCCACTGACCCGGCGACCCGCAAACCCAAACCCACCTGGCACCGCTGCGAATCATCAATTTTCGGAATGTCACTGCCAATTACACCTTTTCAATATTTGTGCGCATACCCTGGCGTCGTCGCTGGCACATATATATTTTTTGTATTTTTTGCGACTACGGAATACAGTGGCGGAAACTACAAATCAACCGGCAAAAACGGCAACCATCGAGATGTACGCGCCCAGCTCGTATAATGACACCGTCACCGGCGAGACGCTGTCCAGCGTTTCGGAGAAGAGCGAATCCTACTCCAACGAGGGCAGCAGCCAGCCCGAATATATTGTGAGTATGCCCGGAACCAAACTATTTTTAAGTCCTACGCTTTTTTCAGCTCTCCCCTTCCCTTTGGGCATTTACCCCGTTTCGCCTTTTTTTTCTGTGGGATGAGCATGAATATGCAATTTGTGAATGGGCACACAAAAACGGCGAAGGGGAAAAAGTAAGAGAGAAGGTGGCCAGCAGTGGAAAATCGCCTGGCATTTTAGGCATTTTCCATTGCTAAATAGATGTCCTGCAGGTGCAGAGGCGTCGTCACTTGGCATTTCCACTACCATTTTTTCCCCGAAGTCATTCAATTTAAATATTGCTTTCTTCTCGGTCCGTACTATCGCCTGTCAATCACACCGGTTTCAGAGGCACTTTTAAGGAATATAGTCTAAGGTTTTGTTGGTTAAATATAAATGAAAAGAGGTAAAAAACTAGAGTAGAAAGAGTGTCCTGTATGATACCCAGATGATACGTATCGGGAATAAAAATCAGAGTTGCCTTTGTAGCTCATCCTGTTTAGAATTCCATTTAAAATTTAAAATAACTGCTCGCTAAAGGGAATTTCACTTTCCCTATTTTTTAGGTTTTCCCTCAAAAATTCCCTTTTTCATTTTGACCAAATAGATTATCTAGCCCTTTTAGTTTCAAACAGTAAACTAGTTCACGTTTCTACTGAAAAATGCAGGGTTTTTCGAAGATAGATTCCCTTTTTTGGGGAAAAACATAGCTGTATATGAACTGTGAAAACTTTAAAGGATTTAAAAATATCGGAAAATAAATTACAAAAAACCCAAAAAGCTTCAGGTTGTTCGAACGATGAAACAAATATGGTCAGAACAAAGCAGTTAATAAGCCGCAAAATAAATTTAAGACAAAATAAGGCTTCCTTTCAGGCAATTCAAGGCCCCAATGTTGAGGCTGGTCAACGCCTGAAAATCCCTGGCCTGCGGCCCTGGCTTTTCAATTATTACCAATGCTCGAATCGAGAGCTGCCAGCAAAGGCAGGAAGTGCCAGACCAGACCCAGACCCAGACCCAGGACCAGGACCAGACCCGCCCAGCGAGGCGGAAACGGAAGCGGCAGGCCGACGTCGTCGCTAAGACGTCGTGATTAATTACGCGACGCTGATGATGATAATGATGAGCCCGCGAGTGGGCTAAGACGCCGGATAAAACTGGGTCCGGGCTGGGCACTGGGCGGGGGCTTCAGACAGACAGGGAAGCTGCCTGCTTCAAACAAATCGTTTCAAATTATTAAAATCATTTATTATCGCCGTAATCTTGCAGCGGCAGGAAAACCGCAGCGCAGCAACTGCCTAACCCGCAGAAGCCGGCGGAAAGTATGTAAAGTGCGTAAACTGCGACCGCGCGTGTTATAAATCAGCCCCCTATATCGCCTCCATGTCCTTGTCCTTGGTTTTTGTCCCGCAGCCCATGTCCTGGCTGTGCCCGATGTCCTCGGCCTGCTCGCTGTCCGTGTGTCGCCGCTGTCATTGTGGCTGTCAATTACGCGCCAACGACTTTCAACGCCTTTGCCAAAGTATGCCAAAAAGCAAAGTGTGGAGTAATTACGGGGCATTACTCAAATGGGAATGAGAATATAAATTGATATATACCCAGCCAGCTACCCGTCCTTCCCCAACGACTCGGTTCCATCTCTCACCACATCCTTCTCTCTGTCTTTATCCATTCGCAGGACGAGGCGCGCAAGAAGGCGGCATCCACGTATTTGGTGGAAGGCTCGGATATGCCGCCGCCCAGATACCAGAAGGATGGCACCCTGCCAGTCATATATCCGAATAATATTGGTAAGTTGATACAGCAACCTGCCACCTCTAAGGAGTAAGCAGGAAATTGTAAACAAGGAACTTTTTAAAGAGTTTAGTCTACTTAAAGGTTATTTTTCTTGAAAGTTCATTTAAATAGATTTCCCTACTTCTAAGTTAAAGCTAATTACCTTCTTTAAATCTCATCTTGATTACCTATTTTACAATACAGTAAGCTATATTTTTTGATCCCCAAAAATCTTCCATTAGGAGCCATACATATCCCCCTGGTTAAGATGCGAAAAAACGCTTTAGATAATTAACTTTTGGGCAAAACAAAGTTGGGAGCTGGCACTCACGCTGTCAGGACGTCAGCAGACCCACCCAGACCAGACCAGACCAGAGCCGCTCTTAACCCTCTATCGCCCTGCGTTGCACTCGTTTTGGGTTGATTTTTATGCCATGATTGCAGCGCAATCAAAGCAAATGTTCGAAGAAAAGAGGGCAAAAAAAAGGGAAACGAAAATCGTAAAAAGCTGCTCGGGAAGTGAACGAGGAGAAATAAATATACAGAGCTTTGCGGCGAAAGGACGAAAGTGGGCGAGCTGAAAATTCAATTCCAGCACAACATCTCCATCTTAATTGTAATTGAACGGCAAAGTTTTTGTCAGTCTTGATTTTCAATTGACGTATGTAAGGATGGAGCTACACTGACGAGCAAAACTGTAACACGAGTTGCATATTCTAACTTCAACGGTCAGT
>JAEIHY010000223.1:0-15570 GCA_018904565.1 Drosophila tsacasi
CCATCCGCAGCTGGTGGTCACCAGCTCGCACAACGTGGTCAACGAGACAGTGGACACCCTGGTGGCCCGTCTCGGCGAATGGGATTTAAATAGCGTCAACGAGCCGTACATCCACCAGAGCCGGCGCATCAAGGAGATCATCATGCATCCCGAATTCGACCCACAGGTGTTCTTCAACGACATCGCTCTGCTGTTGTTGGATGAACCTGTCCAGCTG
Organism: Drosophila tsacasi; assembly: GCA_018904565.1. Classification (NCBI taxonomy): domain Eukaryota; kingdom Metazoa; phylum Arthropoda; class Insecta; order Diptera; family Drosophilidae; genus Drosophila; species Drosophila tsacasi. The sequence continues at coordinate 218 of JAEIHY010000223.1, forward strand.
GCGCCACACATCCAGCCCCTTTGCCTGCCGCCGCCTCAGACGCCGCAGCTAATCGAACAGCTGTTGTCCGCCACCTGCTTTGCCACGGGATGGGGATCAAAGGATGCCAAGAGTGACAAGCTGGAGCAGGTGCTCAAGCGGATCAACCTGCCGCTGGTGGAGCACAGCGAGTGCCAGGCCAAGTTGCGCCTCACGCGCCTGGAGAGTCGCTTCCGGCTCCGACCCAGCTTCATCTGTGCCGGCGGCGATCCTGGCAAGGATACTTGCAAGGGCGATGGGGGTTCCCCACTTTTCTGCACGATGCCCGGCGAACGAGACCGCTATCAGATGGTGGGCATTGTGTCCTGGGGCGTGGAGTGCGCCGAGGATGACATTCCGGCCGTGTATGCCAATGTGCCCTACCTGCGCGGCTGGCTGGATGAGAAGATCAAGGGACTGGGCATAACGTTGTAATTTCTCTGGAGCTGCAATAAAAAGAAAACATTTTCTACCTCTCCCTGGGTACATATCAATGTTTATCCTTTCCCCTTATTTGCTGGCTGGTATTATCATTAACCAGCATTATCTGCTATCGTATTTCCACTGGGTAGCAGCCATTTATCCGTGCCACTTTCAAGTAAAGCGCCGGGATAATTCTCCATCCAGGCACTTAACTCGAACACATACCTCCGGCAGTCACTCGATTTATTGCAATCCTCGGGAACAAAGGAGCGCCAAGGCGGGAAATACGAGTAGCGGGAAAAGCGAACGGAGCGGGGAAAGCGAGTGAAGCGTCTTTGTGCCGGCAGCTTATAAATAGTCATGTCCTGGCTGGGGCTATGCAGACAACCTCCATTTGACACTCACTTTCAGGATTCTTTGCCCCTCGAAGTACTACTTGTCGGAGGGCAAACACAGAAAATAAGATACAAATTGTATTTAAATTTAACTTTAATGTCTGCATAATATTTTGATATTCCTAAATACATTATTCAAATCAGGGGTTCTTTAATAAATTAATTTATCATAAAAGTTTCCCTGAAAAACGTTGCTTTTGCTCTCGGATTTCTCTCTGTGTATCTGTATATAGAAACAAATTAACCAGGACAACAGGAACAATATAGCGAGAGGCAGGCCATGCCCAAAAATTGAGAAATTACACGCTGGGCCGGCCAAATGGCTCAGCGAATTGATTTTCCTTCTGCACTTGCTCCTGTTACTCTTCATCCTGCTCCTGGCTTGGCTGCTGCTCCTACTCCTACTCCTTCACCTCCTCGAACCCCTGGCCAAAGCCTGCACTAAAAACTCATTTCTCAAGTAAACTGCTTGAACAGTTTTTGTTTTGTTTTTAGGGCATTGTAATTTATTGGCTCTTTTTACGGCTTTCGGCATTACATATTGATTTTGTTAGTCCAATTTCGTGGCTTAGAATGGCTGCAGAAATGAATGTGGCTTAAAATATACAGAATGAAGAGGGGAAGCTAATAAATACTAATTATTTTCCCAGATAAGATTGGGACTTTAATTTAACCCAGTTTTTATTGTTTGGCTCTGATCGCTGCTCATAAATCTAGTTCTGGTAATCAAATTCTCAAAGGGTTGTCGTATATATTTCTTTTGTTTTCCTTTCAGTTAAAGTATCATCTTATCGCTTGGAACCCAAGAGGTCTGCTTTGCTTATCGGTTAGTATCAGGCGAGTACTGATTTCGGGAATCCTAATCTAAGATTTTAGCTTCTCAAGTAACAAACTTATTAAGAGGCTCTTCAAACATCAATTACAAGACCACTTAAAGAAGAAAAGAACCCCACTTTAAGTTGCTTAATTTCTGAATTTCCCATATATTAATAATCTATACAATTTCTTTTGTTGTTCTCTTTATAAAACCTTTATTTCTCGTTTTCCCTCACTCAAATATAATATTTAGTAAGAAATTCCAGTGTGGTCCCGGATCCAGTCCAGGTAACCGGTGACTCGGGTGAAACCGGCGGGCCGGCCGGCCGTGCATCCCTCTCCGCTGCCGAAGGAGACAATGCCCACGATGCGGTTGCCCTCGTGGAGGACCAGGGGACCGCCGGAGTCGCCGCTGCAGGAGGAGCGTCCGCCGTCAGTGTTGATGCAGATGGTGTTGTCCGTCACATAGTTGCCGCCGTAGTAGTTGCGGCAGTCGTTGTTCTCCATGATCTGGACATCCACGCAGTTGAGGTAGTTGGACATGCCGCTGTTGTTGTCGGTCAGACCCCAGCCGGAGGCGACGGCCCACCAGCCGGAGAAGCTGTTGTAGCGATTGTTGTAGCTGGGCAGCTCCACCTTGTTGACCAGGCTCCAGAAGTCCACGTGCGGGATGCGGATGAGGGCGATGTCGTTGTTCAGGTAGTCGTTCCAGTCGGGATGCTGGATCATGTCGTTGCGGCTCACCCAGTGGGTGTACTGGGCCTCGTGGCGGAAGCTGGCTCCGAAGTAGATCAGCACGTGGTTGGCGGTGTTCGTGCAGTGGGCGGCGGTCAGGACCCAGGTGTTGCCAATGATGGAGCCACTGCACCAATGGGTGCCGTCGTTGAAGCTCAGGCCCACGATGTAGGGCACCTTGCCCTCGTACGCCGGGTAGCCGTTGGTGATGCGGCCATCGATCTTGCCCGCGCGGGGCATGTCCTTCACGGGCACCGCCTTGCCGGCGGGCACAACGCTGGCCGTGGCCACCGCCAGGCAGGCGAGGAATACGAGGAACTTCATGCTGGTCTAGTAGGGAACTACTGTCGATGGATGACGAGCTTTGCCTCTTTATACAGTTGCCTTATCGTGGGGCCAGCGGAAGTCAGTTAAACGTTAATTAGCACCCGTAAATTTAAAGCATTTTGAAGTCTCGATAGAAGTGCCGAAAAGTATTAGATTAGCTATCAGGATTACAAATGCTAAATAGGTGGCATAAATAACCCAAGAGGTGTCTTCAATTATTAACTTAGAAGCGAACTATTTATTTTGTGTATGATATTAATATCTGAGTTTAAGCCCGTTTTCTAAACTCTCCGTAAAAAGACCCGGTTTGCGTAAAAGGCTAAAAATAATCTATCCTACGGACATACCTAATCGTTCTAATAATTTTTAATTATTATTGTATTTATACTTAAGACTCTTGCGTTGCATAAGTTACTAATCATAGTTAAAGAAAGATTCAAGTTAAAATACAAGTATCATATTTTATCGCTAAAAAAGACCCCATCAAAGAACAGATAAAATAATTAAATATTAGAATTATTTTTCTCTACAATTATTAATTTATCTAAACGCCACATTATGTCAGCAGAGAATTTTTCTGTCTGAGAAAATGTAACAGTGAGATGAGCAATTTGGTTCTCATTTCGCTTCTTTTAATTTTAAATTGAATTTAAAAATGTATTTCAAAGGCATTTTCTTTATTTTTAATGCATGTATAAGGAATATTTAAATCTGATGAAGTTATAGTTTTTATTTAACAATAAAGCAGGGAATTTCTTTTAATGTATGCTATCTTACACAAGTAAAGCGTATTATTACAATGCTCGCCAAGTGGGTTGCCGGTTATCCAAGGACTTGATTGAAAACAGAATCATAGAAACGACTCAGATCGAACCACATTCCGTCTTGCTATTGACTATTTCTTTCTCAAACGAGTAGGTTTTTTGTTTCAACTGATATTTTTAAAAAGGTTAAGTAAAGTGTCTCCTCTACTACAAAATATGTACCATATCTCCTGCTTATTCTCTGTCTCTATCCAATATTATAAAGGTCAATGCTGGCAACTACAAATTATATATGGTACAAATTATATACAAATTATAACCAATTCTTTGACTTAATTAATATTTTGTTATATTAAATTTAAAATGAATTACGTAATACTCAAAAATGCACACATCCATGGCTGAAAGTACTAGAGCCACAAGACAGCTGCAAAATGAGACATTAAAAGAATTAACTAACTAATTGGCCAGCTCAAGTCATGCATAAAATGTGTGCTTATTCCGCATTACGATCCTTGGGCCCTTAGGCCTGGGACTTCTCGATTTGGTCACTCATCTGTGCTCTGGTTGGGATCAATTTACGCCTGATTGCTTTCACATAGCCGAAGCTGGAGCCCATCAAATATTTGCCAAATTGATAATCATTTAATTATAACAAAGCACATGGCAAAATGCAACAGCAACTGTATCTCCGATGGCCGCTGCTGGTATGGGACTTGTTCATGCATGTCCTGCTTGCCGTTCGATGTGTGTGTGAGTGTGTGTGTGCGTTTGCAATTATAATGGCCCTGGCCGCAATTGTGTTGCATACTTTGAGGCCCAGTTCCTTGCCAGCTGCCGGTGGGCCCTCCCGCATCCGCCGCGCAGCCTCCCAGAGCCTGCCATCAAATTACAAATGATGTAGTGCCCCGGGGGGGAAAGTGGAACGGACGGAGCGACTGACGGATGGACAGGAGGCGGAGGAGGAGCTGCAGCTTTGTGGCCAGTGAACGGAAATAGAAACAGCTGCAAATGGCAGTTAGCTCAGTTCTGCGCCATATATACATACGCATAGATGTATGTGAGTATATGCATATAGGCTTATTTCGCATGTATGGGTGAAAAAAACAATCCACTAATGTCCCTCCCACACAGGGACACACACTCACTCGGTGGCATGAACAATTGACACTGGCTAATTGCAGTGGAAAGTCCACTAAATGCACCCATAACCATGTTATTCAGATACCCTGGACAGGAAGGGGCAACTGCGACGCCAGGAAGCTGAGGATGCCTGGCCAACGGAAGGAAAATCCAGGAAATTACAAGGGGAAACTGTATTCCACAAGGGTTAATTATATGTATGCTCTAAAGTCTTGGGGAGATGATTATACCAGTGGGAAAATTCCACCTATCAAGGTTCAAATTAAATCAAGTTAAGAAAACAAACAAGGATGAAAGCAACCTCGTAATTTAAGCCTTAAAATGGCCTACTAGTCATGGCATTAACCAGGCTTAAGCTCCCTTCTGACCATGTCCTAGAGGATACTCCCTTAGTCGATTAATTATCCATCTAAATCAGACCGCTCGCTAGTTGTCGCTCTAATTAACAGACCGAGAATAAATTACGAGCACCAGGCACACATTTGCAAAAATCCGAAGCGAATAAGTGTCATGGCCGAAGGGGGTGCCCGAGAGGACCGAAAAAACTGGGTGGCAGGGGCTCTCGAACGCACCACCTCGTTCGAAACAATTAAATGCATTCCCGGGACTGCCCAAGGGATGGCCCACGCTGCGTATACGCAACGCCGGGCATGGAAAATTAGCTCGGACATTTGCAGCCATTCGGATTCCCACACTCGACGGCAATGCCATGGATGCGACATGTTGCCTGCGTTTTAGACAATTTGTTATGCAAATTGCTTATTAACTTTATGACCAGCTCCACTTGGCCGCCCCGAACATTTTGAATTGTCAATTAGACAGGTGGGCAGAAGCCCGAACCGATTTCCACCTGCCAGCGGTGGATTCTAAATAAAATTGTGTTGGCATTATTTAAACATGGACCCGAGTCATTTCATGACATTTTATGACCACACCACACACCACAGCGCACGCCTGCCGAGAACGGCCATTAAACGGACATAAAATTGGCCCCCGGCTTCGATTTTAATTTATGTCCTGTACGCTCCAGCTCTGCTCTGCTCTGCTGCTCTTTTCCAACTCCTGCTGCGGCCTTGCCTTTCACCTGCTAATGACATTGCTATGCCATCGACAGTGGCCTTTAACTTAATTGAAAATTCTCATTTTGTTCCCACCTAAATGGCGGTGCAGCGTTATTTATGGCCACGGCTGGAAGCGGGCCAAATGGCCAGAGAAACTCTTTGACTCCTCTTCGCCAGCCCAACATGATTTATATAGTTTCAGTTTAATGAGGCTCTCTACTGTTTATAGAAAAATGTCCATAGCAAAAGACAAAACTGTTTAGAAAGCAGAGGAATTTTATAATCATTGTTTGGGAATTTTTAATTTTAATGGGTAGATGGAAATAGGTAACTTGTTGGAATGTTAGTTAAACAAACTTTTAACAGGGGAGCTGCAGAAATCTCTATGGATTTTAAACACTGGAAAAATAGTACAAAATGATGATACAACATTTTAGTCAAATTTAAAACAGAATAAATCAAAATTCTATACCTAACAAAATTCGTATTTTTAGACACAACTTAAGATAATTAAAAAGAAAAAAGTCTTCAATTAAAAAAAAAATTTTAATAAATTTAAAACAAAATAAGAAAATTGATTTTATTAAAAAAAAATTATGTATTATTAGGTAACTATAGGTAATAATAATTTGTATAATTATTGTAGTCAAGTGGACTATTTATGTCTCTATATTTTCAAAATTAATACGAATTTGTAAACCGGTTTTCTTAAGCATTTTGGCACAGCTTAATTACCCTTTGATTTATTTATATCTACATATTCCCGAAAAAAGGTTTATCAACTTTGCTAACAATTTTCCTGTAATTAAAATTACAAAAGTTATTCATCCCAACTTTAATTTTTCAACGAATTACCTGACTTTCCTTCCTTCCCTGACAAGCTTCTGCAACTTGAGACGTTGTTTTCCTGCAGGTTACCTTTGAAATTGGTCAGTTTGTTGGAATGTCCCGGCATTAGCGCCCATAAGTATGCAACAGCTAGCCAAGGAAGGCAAGGCAAGTACAAAGTAGCACAAGCCCCCCGAAATGTCGTGTCTATCTTATGGATGCTGCCTGCATTTGGCCACATTTGCCAGTCCCGTGCTGTGCTGTGCCGAGCTCCCTCTCGGACATGAATTACGTTTACCGACAATTAATTTCAAGTGAAAATGTGCTAAAACTTTTAATTGGGCAGCCAAGTGGCTGCCAGGCGGAGTCCGCAGGGCGGGGTAACCTGCGAGAGACAGAGCCCGAGAGCTCCGGCCGTAAGGAAGCTGAAACGAGGCAGCCATAAAAATGTCGACAACATCCCTGCGAAATGTTTCATTCCACCAATTTCGCTGCAGGTGCGCTCAGCGAGGATAACTTTAAATTTAAAGGTCCAAGATTGCAACGCAATTTTCCCGCTGTCTTATTAGCTAGTATAAAGGCCACATAAAACATAAATACTATTATTTTTTTGTGTTTGGTATTTTTAAATTCATTTGTGTTTGAGTAATCAAAATAGACAGGCTCCCTTTGCGACTGACATGCACATAGTAGGTCGCATATATGAACCTGCTAATTACGTCAATTACATGTGTGACACTTCTTTGAGCTTAGTTCGCTGCATGTCGGAGTACAAAATACATAATATGTAACTCTACATTGAAAACATTCCTGCAGCATGTTTGACAACAAAATGTATTACTTATTCTTAATAATAAATACAAATTCAATTATAAATATAGCTGAAAAGTAGGAATACTTTTCTTCAGCTATATTTATAATATTATTCTTACTTTCCTTTAGCTATATTTATAATAGCTAAAGTCGAATATGAGCTAAGCCATGGCTAATGACCGCAGGACATGGCTAATTTACTTTGTATATTGAAAAATTTAAATAAAACTAAGCGGAACGCTGGAGAGCATGGTGACAAATAAAGGCAAATGTTGAAAATTGCTGGCAACTTGCTAGCTAGAAAATTGTAGAATAAGTTTTTATCCATCTGTCAAATTAAATAATTGCAGATTATTTTCTTTTATTTACAAAATGTACTGATACTTTTAACAATAATTTTAAAAACATGCTTGTTTTCATATTTTTGGTAAACTAGCAATAATAGTAATACTTTTAATTTAAGCCAGTAATTTGCTTCAATAGGTAAATCCAGAAGAATTTTTACTTGGTTAGAATATTTTTCAATAAAAACAGAATATTTAAATTAATTAGAATTTAAATACATTTAAGAAAATAGTGCCTGTTTATGGTGCTTACATACTTAACTTAATCTGTAAACAATAACTAAATATTGTATTTGTATTGTATTGTGTTTATAAATATTTTATCGGCGTATATTAGGGTTCTGTTTTGTATTTGAAATTCTAGCAGTAATATTTTGAGCACGACTTAAAGACACCCAAATAATGTTCTCAGTGCACTCAAAGTACCCGATGGCGTCAGGTTATGACTGACATGGAAATGACGTCAGTCAGGGTGTGTGAGTGTGCTGCGTGCGTATGTGTGAGCGAAGGCCATAATATGCAAATAGACTTTGAATAACAGTTAGTTTAAATTCGCTTGAATGTGTCACAATAGAAGTCATAGGAGTGAGTGAGTGAGGAGGCAGTGGGAAAAATAGGTCAGGGTCGCAGTCCAAACTGGCGACGGCTACTCAACCGAAAACTAGACCAATTCGCCTGACCAGGAACCCAGATGCACCGAAATCCACTCACGTACAAAAACTATAGCTATTTCGACACAAAACAAACGTAAACACAGGCCGCAGACTCAAATGTGCACTTTTCCAAATGGCAATGCGAAAATCCGAACCAAGACAATGGCGGAACATTGGAAAAACGGAAAAACAGGGGAGCAGGTGAAGACTCGGACGTGGAAACTGGCTAGGTACAAATCTGCACAAACAACAGCATACTCACGGGCAGGCACACGCCTCGTAACAATAACAATTCAATCAAATGTTCTCTCCAATGGAAATCTTCGAAGGGAAACAAACAACAAAGGCCGAGGGAAGGGGGATCATCGAATGGCTGAAAGGGCCAGGAGGGGGCCAAGAGCGGGAAAACATGTTTTGATTAAAATTAGTTGCATTTTCCACACAGTCGAGCTTTTCCCTTAGTCGAAAAGCGTGTTCTCTCTCTCTCTCTCTGCGATTGCGCAGCATAAAGTGTCCCAAGCTAACCGCTTGTCATCTGAGCAGGAGAAGTCCAGGAAGATAAACAAAGGGTGGGGAAATTTCTACGTTTCTCATAAGGGGTTGGATTATTATTTCCTTGATTTGTATAAGAATGCAATAAAAAATATATTAAACAAAAATATTAAAAAAGAAAAATTATATTTAAAAAATACACAAATATGAGGAAATTGCTATCTTTCTCCTGTGAGGCTTGCAAATAATAAAATAAATATTAAATTACCTTTGTTCTTTTCTTAGCTTAAACGTTACTTATTTAAGCAAAAATAATAAGCAATTTAAATAAATTTGATATTGGAATGTAAAGAGTTCCCATGAATAATGTCAAAACCACACTGCGTATGATTGATATACGATAAATTCAAGGTTACCACCAGCCTTAAGAATGGCAACCCTTTTAAGAAACTCTATCGATATATAATTCAGACTTCCCAGAGCTACAAGACCCTGTCTCTACTGTCAAAATAAAAATAAATTAATTACCACTTGAGTTTCGAGTTTGGAAATAGAGAAAACACGCATTATTTTTACGTTTTTTAAAGGTAGCTTAAAATTTGAATAAAATCTATGTGTTAAGATAAACTAATTATGAAATAATAAATACTAGAACATATCCATAACTGAGATGATCCGCAAGGGAAAACGACGAGGACTGCGGCGCAAGGCAGACACAACCGTTCAGGTCATGATCTTCATCGAGGATTGCATGTTTCCTGCCTTTATAATGGCGTCCCCGAGTCGCCTCTTCGCTCTGCGCTTCTTAGCCGAGATCCGTCATTTGGAGCTCTCCTAGAAGTCCAGCCTTGGATATACAGATGGATATGTATATATTTTCTGTTGTATACATAACGGCATATAAATAGTCTCGATTGTGGCTAAAGTTGGTGCATTTTATTTGTTAAGTTTGATACTAGCAACACGTGCGGCATTAGGTGGCTATACAGTGCCAGTGATGCCTATCAAATGGCTGCTGCTCCTGCTCCATACTGTTGTTCGCGGAGGGAAGCCGAGGATGGGTGTCCTTGTTGGTGGAAAGCGTGTGCATTTTCACAGCCATTTGAACTTGGCAACACTCGCAATTCGCAAAATGTGCAACATGGCGTAAAGAATTCTTGTTAAGCGCAGCAGTTAGCTTTGCCGAGGCGGCATCGGGGCCGCCTGAAAAACTTTGCCCAGATGCATATGTAAATATGTATATAATCACTTGACTGCATACATATTTACAGGAGACTCCAATGGAGCCATCAAGGCTTAATCTGAACAGGACTTGACGGCTGGAAAATCATCAGATAGGAGTGCAAAAATAAGCTTAATTTAAAATCGAAAGGGGGCCGTATTTATCCACTAAATACAGCTTTTTGTATTATTCATTTAATTCCTGACTCTACCGTATGAGCTACAAGTATCCATTGAAGCATAATTAAGTTAATTACACAAATGAATATAATTTTATAATCACCGAAATTTAAACTGAATGTTGAGCCTTGAAAGAGGGCTTTATTAAGGTTGCTTTATAGTAAAATACAAACAGTCAATCATAATGTAAACATTATACAAATTATAATTTTAATAAAAGAAAAATTGAGTATTGTAAAATTGACACTGAAGCTAATAAAGCTGTCTTTAACTTAATAGTTTTGTTTGTGTAGGTATTGATTATAACATCAGATCATTTTCACCTTTTCTTTAATTCCCCATTTCCATGTGTTCATGAACATATATTCACTTGGCTTATTAATGCATAATCATGTATCTAATCATGAACTCTTCATCTGGGATTAGCGCAAGTCATAGCCATAAATTGATTACTATTCCCAGGGAAGCAAAGCAAATATATATTTAGTTATCCAAAATGCTCGACTGGGCTGGTTTGTTGCTAAAGGCTATCTACTACTATGGCCACCTAATGGGACTTAGTAACTTTGAGTTCAACTGGAGAACTGGTCGCGTCTTTACGGCTGCCATAAGCACTCTCTTCGCCATTGTGGCAAACGCCATTTTTGTGATTCTTCTGGGTTTCCTACTCACCAGGCATATTAATTTCAGTGTCGTCTTCGGGAACTCAAACAGACTGCACGAGTTGGTTATCATTACTATTAGCTCATTTAGGATCACTGCAGGTGAGATAACCTAGCTTTCAATTAATTCGAAGAATTTTAATAGAGGAACGCTTGGCAAAGACTTGAAAAGAAACATAATTATATGTATTCTTTGAGTATTATTAGGGTCGTTTTGTATTTGGTTTATTCTATCTTACTTAGAAAGTGTGGAGTATTATTTAATAAAATAATAAGCTTTAATAATAATTATTAATATTTAAAGGGCTAACAACGGTACTCAACCGATGGCGCCAGAGGAGCCAGACGATGGACTTGGCAAGAAATATTTTACGCCTCTTCTTGGCCAGGCCGCAGGTTAAAAGGATGTCCCGCTGGGGCATTCTCATAAAATTTTTTACAGGTTTCGTGACTGACTTCCTTCAGATGGCAATCGGCGTGCATGCCATCGGTCGTGGAGACTACACATTTTTCCTGGCGATGGGCTTGCAGGTCTGGATGACGAGTATTCTTAGTCTGGCCATATCGCAACATTATCTCGTGATGCTCTTCGTTCGAGCGCAGTATCAGCTGCTCAACATGGAGCTGCGAGAGGTGATCGATGAGAGCATGGCCTTGAGCTACCATCCGCCCCGGAAGGGGGCCTTTATGACCAGATGTTGCCACCTGGCTGATCGGCTGGAGGATATAGCCAAGCTCCAGAGCCACTTGCAGGATATTGTGACCCAGTTGGGGGAGGTTTTCGGAATCCAGGGGCTAATGGTGTACGGGGGATACTACATATCTGCGGTAGCTTCTTGTTACTTGACCTACAGTACCCTCAAGAATGGTCCCGAGAACTTAGCTATGACCTACACGTCAACAGTCCTGATTTTTATCTGGTGCATATTTTATTACTGGGATGCCATCCTGAATCTCTTCGTCATGCTTTACGTAAAGGATGATCACAAGGAGATGATACATCTGTTGGAAGAGAGAACTTTATTCGCTCCTGGCCTGGACGTTCGTCTGGAGGAGTCGGTAAGTTTTTTTTTATGAAAACATAATGAGTTAGACTAACTTTATTTGACCTTTTCTTGTATTCATTTAGTTCGAAAGCTTCCAACTGCAGCTCCTACGGAACCCTCTCAAAATTGAGGTGTTGCAAACATACAGCATTAATCGGGATTCCACGTCAGCAATGGTTGGATCTCTAATAACACATTCAATATATCTTATTCAATATGACATAGAGTTCTTTTAAGGTGAACGAACTGCTAATTAAAAAATTACACTGCGTTGGTCTACATAAACATAAGACTAGAATGTTAGCTACCCAAGCTAGGACTTAAAGAAATAAAATCAGTTTAAAATATCAACTCAACAATGAAGGACTTATTATTTGGATCCTTTCAATGTATTTATTTAAGTGAATAAAAATAGTCTTAAATAAACTATTAGTTAGTAATTGGCAAAAGCTATCTTGTTGGCCTTGAATTTCATATTGATTTTAACAAAGCGAAAAGTTCTTTTCTTTTCTGGTCTTTATTTTTCTAATAATATAATATTTGCTCCACGAGGATGTCTTAATTGTTTATTTAATAATTTTTTATTTATATTTATTTAGATTTTACAAGTTTGCATCCATCGACTGTTAACGCACATTAAAAGTTGATACATATATTTTCCTTATGTCTGAACTCTCTGAATTTGTCTATGTTAGATTCCTTTTAAATTCCTCCTGATTAAATAAATAAATTAAATAATTAGATACTTTCAATTAGATCTTTTTTATATTTTAGCTTGCTGCACCGCTTTAATGATTTGGAATTATTAATTTGTATTTTTATACCCTTACAGGGTAGTCAGAAGTTTGCAACGCAGTAAGATAATTTGAGATATATTCTTGATCAGTATCAACAGCCGAGTCGATCTAGCCATGTCCGTCTGTCCCTCGGTCTGTCCGTCTATCCGTCCGTTTCTACGCAAACTAGTCCCTCAGGTTTGAAGCTATTTAAACGAAACTTTGGAAATAGTCTTCTATATGCTGACTATATATGTCAGAATGGCCCGGATCGCCCGACTATATCATATAGCTGCCATAGGAACGATCGGAAAATTTTGGGGAAAAAAATTATAACTCTGTAAATTTTCATCATATTTTCAAATAATTTGAGTTATGGCCCATTTGAATTATACTAGAATTTCAATTTTAATTTTATCAAGATCGGACTACTATATCATATAGCTGCCATAGGAACGGAATTGGATTAAATGATTATGATCCAATTGTAAGCTGCAATTAGCTTCCTTTCTTGTTATAATTGATTTATGCAAAACTTTCATATGGCATAACAGTAAAGAACCGGTTAGTTTTTGTGCGGTATTCCCCGGAGCGTCCCAAGGAGCACGAGGCAATCCCCGAGTCGCTTCTCCAACGAGAATTATATTGACGAAAAGGAGTTTCTTGCTTGCAAAGATTTGGAAGCCGTTGCACCAGGCTGTTAAAAGCACTTTTATTTATAAAGAAGTATTCCTTAAAGTCTTCTAAAATCCTTTTCTTCTAAGTTTAAGCTCAATGTTTTGTAGCTCTTTAAAGATTGCAGTCGGCATGCCCGGAAAGTCCAATAACTTTATTTTGGTTACCTTTTATTCCGATATTACTTTTACTCTTTTTGACCTTATAAATAGTAACTACCTACCTCCTGCTCCATTTATTCACACGAAGGAGCCAATGACACTAGCACTTTATATGAGCTTTCAATGCCATCGAAAGTGACTGGAAATCGCTTTCAAATCAAAAGTAGAGCGTACACTTTCCCCTCGAAGGACACGCCAGTTATACCCGTCACGGGGATGGGTTGTCAATCTCAGTCCAGCGTTCCTCGTTCACTGTTCGCTGAAGCGCAAAGCGGAAATCGGAAATCAGACGCCATATCAGGCGGACATGTTCGACAAGGCCCGGGCGGAAATGGGACGGGGGAACACAAAAAGGACGATGCCAAAGTATGGCCGATTACAACATTGACTAGGTAAATATGCAAACAAATGTAATAGCCAGTAGCTGGAGGCAACTTGGGCCAATAAAACGCCGAAGGCCTCCCATCTCGATCTCCTCTTAAACGTAGATGTAACCCAAGAACGACGCACGTCCAAATCGATTCGGAATCTGCTGCGAAAAATGCAAATGTTTGCCAAAACCAGGGGATACAATATGGGACTGAGAGGTCGGTCAGAGGGCCTCTGCCAGATGCAAATTCCCATTTGACTAAGTTTCGATTTGTCAAATGCATCAAACGGAGGGAACAACAGTCACGCAGCATACGCAAATGACACGGCAGCTGCAGCATCAGCAGCTCCTCTTGCGGCTGCACAGATGCAGATACTTTTACGGGGCTCAGATACATCTGCATTGAGTGCGTTTCGGTTCGGGTTCAGCTTGGCATCGCTTTCAAATGCATTTTCAATCTGTGCCCATGCATTTCCCATAAGCTTGTGTCTCAAATTCATTAGAATCAATGGGGTTTGTCCCAAATCCTTTGTCCTCTGCCCGAGTTTAGTTTTATCGAAGGAGATCCGGCAAGCCTTAGGGCTTAAAATACCAGAAATTTAAAGTAACTTGAATTGAAATTACCTTAAATTTAAGATTACTTAAATATAGGCCGCCTTAAAGTTCACTGAACTCAAGGTTGTTTGGGAGCATCAGAAGCTTCCAGTCGGATATGTCCTTCAGATTAGTCCAGGACGTAGTCCACCTGAAACATTTGGTATTAAACTCCAATTCAGTAGGATCAAACGAAACCATAGAAAAACCCACTCAACAGCAACGCATACCCATAACGCATCCGATCGACCATATCATCTCACTACCCGAAAATAAAAACCTTCTGGACTTCAGGGCACAGCAACAGAAAAAGAAAACAAGAATGCCACTCATATCACACCTTCTCATCAAATGCAATACCTGGTACCAAACCATCAAAACCAACAACTCACACACATCAATCTAGTCAAGCAGAGCACAAGGCACTCGTCTCGACTCGTAAACGATATTGTCAATAATACCTAACAGGCCAAACATATTTGTAACTAAATGAATATTTTATTCTCTTAACTTTTATGCATAAAATTTGACTAATTTTCAAAACAACAACAAGAATACTCTTAAAAAACAGATACAAATGCTTGCCGTAGGTCGGGGCTCGTATAGCCCATCTGAAACACAGCATCCTTAAGAACATAAACGCCAGCTACTAATTAAGTAACACCTCCACAGAAGACTTCAAAATAAAAACTGAATTCCTTAAAGAATCTTAATTATATCACAATATGGGCTATTTTCTGGAAAGTACAACCAAGGCAAAAACCACAAAAAATGCTCTAAAATTAATATTTTTAATATAGTAACTTTAAGAAATGTTCCAATGGATCAAATTTGAAAGCCTTTATCATATTCTAAA
>JAEIHY010000226.1:0-18886 GCA_018904565.1 Drosophila tsacasi
CAACTGGTTCAAGAGTTATGATTATTGCAACCCAAAACTATCTAAGGCGCCACTGTGCGCTGTGTTGGCAAAAATGTTGCATATACGAGTTGCGGTCAAAATAATTATAGAGCTAAAGCAATTTGACTTTAAGAAGAGCTTAGAGAATATATTTGAAGCAGTTTTATGAAAGGAATTGGGACTATTAGAAGATGAAGAGGGTTTAAGGTTTGACATAAGGTTATTGCAAATACTTTTAAATGCTTTTTGATTCCTTATTCAATCCTAGATAGTTCTTAGACACTTTAAACTATAGTGAAGACAGTAAATATTTAAAAGATGCCTTTAATTTGAAAACTAAATGAATATCTTTATACTTTAAAGCAATCTTAAGACATCATAATTTTTATAAATTTAAATGAAACCCTCTTTTAAAGAAAATAAATACATCGTCTTAAAAGATCTCTGCCTTCACATAATATTTTAAGCCTCAAAAATTCCTCCTAATTTAAGCAGAGAATAAGGTTTTATTAATTTAAATGACGCTGAGGGTTCTCTTTAAAAAAAATATATACATAATCCCAAGAAATTCCTTACTTCATACAATATATTTATTCTAAATTAAGCTCAGCATAAGATCTTATAGACCACACTTCCCCTAATCTCCCCTCGCATTGGCTACGGCCTCTTGGAGCCAAGTTAACTCTTAACTGAACTCGGCTCATCTTGGCCTGGCTGGGTTGGCTGGTTGGTTAGTTAACTCGACTTGGCTGTTACACTCGGTCCATGTTTGCGAGTGTGTATATCAAATTAATGTAACTTATCGAAGCCGTGCGAAATACAGGCACACACACACACATGTTCACAACCATGAGCTGCTTCTCTGAAAGCCGGGCTGCGTTTTAGTTGCGGTCTGCTGTTGACCAGGCCCAAACACCAGGGCCCAACAATTGTGGTTTGTGTTCCGCCAATGGCCAAGAGCTGAGAGCCAGAGCCAGCAATGAAAGATGGCATGCAGGCCAAGCCAACTTGCACCTATAAAATGTCTAATTAATGCACAACGAATTTGTGCCGCTTTAATGTTGCTCCAAGAAGACGAGCTCGCACATGTAATTTATTTAAAAAATATTCATTAAAAAGCTGACAATGTAAGCATTAAGAGGTATGAGTTAAGTTAAGTTCAAGAAGGGGGAAGTTTGGGGTTTTAAATAAATATATAAATTGTTAAAGAAATTTTATGATGCATAAAATAACCATTTTATTATTTAAAATTGTAAGGAAAATAAAGAAAAGAAATCATGAAACAATTAAAGCAACTGGTATTTAAACTATTAGCATTCAAAATTCATTTTCACAAAAGAACTTGCTTAGAGATAAATATTTAAAGGAAGCAACACATCTTTGGTCACCCTATAAATTCCACTGCAAAATAAATAAATTAAATCTTCTACGAAATAATGTAATGTATACAAATATAAAGTTAATAAAAAACGAAATTCAATCAAGCTAAAAGCCAACTTCGCTAAACGTTAACATACTTCCCAGAAAACCAGAGCAACCTCGCAACTTCAACTCCAACACCAACTCCAACTTCAACTTCAAGGAAGAAATCCATCAAAGCACCGCAACGATGCCCATTCAAGATATGGATTTTCATTGGAATATCGGCAGAGAGCTTCCGTGGAATATATATAGTCGTAATAGGCGTCGCATAAATCACCATGAAGCGATAAGGTGTTCCACTTCGGAGGCATTAAGTCACATCCAATGGATGGCGGGAAAAGCACCCGCACAGTCACCGGACTAATGGCGGTGTACAGCCTGGTACCTGTACTATATAGCTATATATATACACAAATATATATATCGGGGGACACGCTGCCTCCATTAATTTCTGCGTTGATAAAACGCTACTGTTATCGGGCGGCTAAAACCGAAGACAGACTTTCGAGTGAGGAGAGACATTAAATCGCAATTAGACCCACAGACAATGAGGAAAACTCCGGCGTATACACATGTCCTATGGAGGAGATACTACTTACTACTCGGAGACTCAAACAATGGAAATGGATATGGTTGTGGATGTGGGTCTGTCCCAGACCAGGGGGACAGGGGACGGAGACACCTGTGCAATTTACTTTAATAGCTTTCAATGCACCGCAAGACCGAGGCTATCTGAGTGGCCTGTATAGGTAAAATATTTAATTTATTTGCGGCCCCAGCCCACAGGTTTTTATCGCTAATTAGTTGACATTACAGTTTCGATAGAGGTAGCTGGAAAATAATTTATCTAAATTTATTATCATTGCATTGGCAAGCAGCCACAAATGCAATTTGCCTAATTTCCATTCGCTGTACGACTCTGACTGGCAATTGACAAATTTTCTATTGTAAATTGCCTTCGGGGGTCTCTGTGTCGCGAGGGTCTCTACAGAGGCGGCGGAGGGACAAGCGGACAGAGAGACGGACTGACTGAGAGATGGACAGAACGTATGTGCAACATGCCGTGCTAATTTAAAACAAAAGGACGAACCGCTGCGACCGCTCGAAAACCCATAATGCGACAATCCCGAGGCGAAGCTGTGAAGGGCGCTGCCGGCAAACAGGATCAGGATATTGCTACCAGCCAGGAGAGAGAGAGAGAGAATCCTAGTGATATATATATATACAGCAGCATTTCGGCCAAGGGGCGTTTATTGTGTGAAGGATTAAGATTACGAGCCTGCGAGCATGTGTATCTGTGGCTCTCGATTCTTCTGGTCGCCGGTTTTACAACTGCATTTCCTTGTTTTGTTTTTTGGTTCCACTTTTTTTTTTTAGCCCGAACTCTAACCTTAATGTCCTTAGGACTCAAGTGGGTTTCGCCCTGGATCAGTCCTGGGCGTTTGCCTTTATTACGTTTGTCTTATTCAAATTTAAAATCTCCGAAATTATACACATTGTTCTGACTAAGTAGAGAAGCGGGAAAGATTTTGTAAATACTTAGCCAATAAAACTAATCATGGGTTATTCGGAGAACTTCGTAGTAATTTATTAGCTATTTTGTACAGTTTATTATAATACTTAACTTATAGAATTTATTTGTAATGTGGTAAAATGTTAGCTAAAAACTTTGATTTAGGGCTTGAGGAAGTATTCATTTGCCGACAGGCATCAGAGCTATAAATATAAATTCATATTTGTCACATCTTTGAAGCTGTCAAAAAACGTAATCGTAGATGACATGACGAAGCCCCACTAGAGATGGGATTCTTGTCTGGGCCCCCAGGGTTTTATGTCACTAGGAGATTTCATATAAAATTAAGAGGGTTCTGTACTTGAAATTAAAATGAAAATAAATGCCTTAAATTATTATTTCAAATTTATTTGAAGTATATTTTAAGACAGTACTTTTAAGGCAATTTATCTATAGTTCTGCAGACATAATTACTTTTTAAAATAGACTTTTAATTGGATTATTTTGGTAATATATGTTTAAGCACCACTCAAGGCATCAAAGAAATTTACTTTTTAAATTTCCTTTTTTTTTTAATATACCCTTTCAACCCCCGAAGCTCTTGTGTGCACATGTGCTCTCTGTGCCTCTTATAACCGAATAAATATATAAATAAAAATTGCTCATTTACGCATATACCCCGTGGCGAATTATGTATATTTTCAGGCAATGCAACTGCACAAGATACTCTTAAAATAAAAAAAAAACATCAGCAACAACAAAACTAAGACAGAAAAAAAGGAAATAACAACAAAAAATGTGTAAAAAGGGACTAAAACATGTGCAACGTGGTCTTGGGGCAACGAGAGCATGGAAATAAAATTAAAATGCAAAACGTATCTGAAAGATACATATGCCGGCACTCGCGCACCAACACACAGATACACGAGCTGCGTGTGTGTGTGCGCGTACAAACGCGATTTCATTCGCTCGCCAAGCGTCGAAGCGGAAAAAATAAAGCGAATAAAATATAAAAATGGAAACAACAAACGGCCAGCAAACACACACTCGTACACACACACACACAAACACACTGGCAAAACATAATGGCGCTGGCCGTGCCCCCCTCGAAATAAACCCCTCTTCCGACTGCCCTCACCCTGGGCACCCCTTTATCCCTTTTTGGCACGCACGCCCATGTAAGCTGAGCGACGGGCAGACGAAAAATTTCGCGTAAACAATAAAAAATACAAAAAAAGAAACCGGTTAAAAAAACATGCGGGAAAGAAAGAGAAGGAAAAGCGCAACGGTTAAACAATACACAGGGGAAAATAAAGATTTAAGTATAAAATAAATATTTAACAGAAATATTAGAAAGGTTTGAAAATATGTTGAATAACAAGAATACCCGTTTATCATTTTAAGATTTAAGAAAATCAAAAAAAGAAATGATTAGTCACTTAAACACACTAAAATATGAATGTAGAAGTAACAAAGTAAATATTTGAATTTTTAAATATCGAAATATGGCTTTAAATTTATATATCTTCAGTAATAAAATTATTTAATATCTCGTTTTTAATTTAATCCGAAAACTACTTTGTAAATCCCATTATATGGTATCTCCTAACAGTTTTTAAAGCCATTAGAATCTTTTAAAAATACTTCAAGACAAAATTTTATAAAATTCAAAGAAATAAGGATGAATAACTCTAATAATTTTGCCCTGTGTAATTGCTGGGCTGGGTCCCCGCCTAAAAAGTTCTCCCCGTCTGAAGTTTTTGGCCTTTACGCAAAAGTCCCACTTCTCGGGTCTCTGGATTCAAAGTCTGGGTCTGGAGCTTCGAGTCTCCGGGGTGGATTCATTGCGTCTAGCTTCGATTGCAGGCGGCAATAATTAAAAACTGCATTATTTTATTGCCTTGGCCAGCCCGCGAGTCCGCCTGTCTTGTCTGGACGTTAAGACCTCACCTCATTGGATCCTTACGGAGGGGGATTCGAGGAGGAGGTACAGTCCCGAAATATATCTATTTTATGACTGGGTGTCGCCGCATAAAGAAAGTTTTGTTCAGACCCCACTTTCTAGCATTTTTCTTTGCTAAAGACAATTTGTTAAATTGGCAAAGAAACTAGAAATCATAGAGAACCTATCTAGGAGAGCGGTTAAGGAGCTAAGGAGGATGTAGATAAGGCTAGTATTCCCTTTAAAAGAGTTAATGAAAAGTATATATATTTATATTAAAATAAATATAGTAATACCGAAGGAAAATATAATTAAAAGACAATCAAAAGTTACATTTCGAAACTCCTTTTCCACATTGTTTGTTGTTTAATTTCCATCATTACTTTTACAACCTTTTTATGATTTACTAAAAATATATCCCGTAATTCCCTTCCCATACAAACTAATTGAAATGTTTAAATTCCACATAAAGTATTGATTACATTCTGAAATCAATAATTATTGGTTGTATATATTGATTTCAGCACCCATTTGTTTGGCTTCCTTCAAAAGTTATTTTAGGGGGCACTCACTCAGGTGTGAAGTGAGCTGAGGCAGCCAAACTTTAAACAAGGATGTTTTTAGTGCTTAAATACAACCACAATAATAATAATTTGTTGTTGTTTGCCAGCTCTTGATTATTCAATTTGTTAATGCTCACGCTATTCTCAGCTTTTCTTTCCTTGAGCTCTCTGGGCCACGCCCATTTTAGCTCACATTTAGTTCAAAGGGAGATGGATATACCCCGATATATGTACATATATATACCTATAGAGAGAGAGGGAGCTCTGGGGCTTTATTAGCACGCTGATAAATACGCTCTTTATCCACACACCGATCTACCCAGTTCGTGCCCTCGCATATTCGTTTTGCGATTCGCAATTCGCTTTTTCTTGCCGTTTATTTACTCTCTTTTTTTCACAATCGCAATCGGCAGCTGTACTGGAAAAATCCAATTAACAGTTTTATTAGCTATGGTTGGCAAAATAATTCATAAATTCATTAAAAACAATACGAAAAGCGCAAAACCGTAATAGTACCAATAATAATCATATTTTTTACGATCTATTTCTGCTGTTATTGCCCTGTTTTTGTTTTTATTTTCTGCTGCTGCTGCTGCTGCTGACATTTGTCGCCCGACTGCATTTGTTGTAAATTTTAAATTGAAAAATATCAAGAAACTATGTGTATATATAAACTGACTTTGCCACGAATGACGTGACATATCGCCCAGCTCCTCCCCCTTTTTGGCAGTTTCAAGTTCGCGCCCCAAACCAGATACTAAAAGCAAAACAAATTTCGTTTGTCATTGCGGTTGAAAGCGCCACCAAGAGCCAAAATAAAATAAAAAGAAAAATATTCGTGTGGAGGGGAAAGAGTCACGGACATGTCATCCCCAAAGGCCCCCACTAGATACTTAATCAAATATTTCCCCTGCTAGTATATGTTATGCAAGGGAAGACCAGGCCGGAGGAGAATAAAGAAGAGCCGCGGAAGAATTTAATAAAAATCGTTGCCTGTCAGCGTACAAGAAGCCAAACAAATTATAACAGGTGCCGCTGCTCGTCCGACCCAAATGATACAGGGACAGGGACAGGGGCGGCGGGGAGGAAGGTGATGAGCAAGGGGGGGCCGGAAGGGTGCCAGTAAGTGGCCCAATCTGGCTTGCTTTTGAATCAACCAAGTGTGAAACAGTTAACCCCTCAACAAAACAGGTAAATGATTTCGTCAGACAATGAAAGGTTTATTGGGAAGTATTCATTTGGGGAGAATATTTAATTTTTTATTCTAAAATATATAGCAGGAATCGAACTTTTATTGATTACTTTTATAATGATCAAGATTTAATGATAGTATTATTTTTATTGCCCTTTTCAACCTAAATATAAGGAAAACTTTGGTATGATGAACCAAAGACTCTTTAATACAGGATGAACACAGATGAATGGATGAACACAGGCGGCCGAATGAACACATCTAGATCTTCTAGTCTGCAAATGCTTGTATTTTATTCCTTTCCCCATATTTGTGAATTTTTTATTGATTATTTTTCAAGTCATTTATTTAATTATCATCAAATAAAATATAATCCCTTCAAATATACTTTTCATCATATTTCTAGAAATACAAAAACACTATTAATAATTATGCTCGAACCTAATTAAATTTATAACTTTTCCCAAAACCCTGCTTCCTCCACATTAAAGTGGCCATAAATAAAAATGGAAAATGCTGTTAAAATCAAAGCAAAGTGTGAATCCAGGGCAGACACCCAACGCCAGCCAGTCAGGCCATTACCAACCGCTGAGATTCTGTTTTTGGGGGATTCCCCGCTCCCATGGCCCGTGATTTAATGTGGGAACTCTGCCCGGAGCACGTGCAGAGCGTAGAGTGGTCAGAATCAAAAGCCAGCAAACGAGCGGCGACTCTCAATTGCCGAAAGTCATGTTCGCGGGCTTGATTTAATTTAAAAACGATTCAAAAATTACAGACAAGCAATTCAGCAATAATTTTAAACTCTGCGTTTAACCCAAGTAATTAAAGCGATGCTCGGATGACGATGCTGGGCATTCCGGGCCTCGGACATGGGCCGCCGTTGGGCACGACTTGGTCGTCGTCTCGGACTTGGTTTCATTCGAGAATTTATGACTTTTTGACAGCCCACATTATTGTTTAATCGTGACTTTCGAGTCGAAAATCGAAGCGAGTGGCGGTCGCAGGATTTGATTTGAATAGAAATCCGGATCGTTTTGAGATCGGATGTGCGAATGACACCAGCACATTAGCTCGATAGGATGGTGTGAGGGTCTGAGGGAGTCGGGTTAATTAAATAACACCCACATGTGGATATTCAATTGTGAGCGAACCCGTCTCCGTCTCCAGAAACCCTTCAATTAACACCATCGCCAAGAAGGGAATATCGAGGCTGAATCCAAACAGCACTTTGGTGACCAAAAGAGAGAAGGGATCCGAGATTGTGTTTGCACAGCCCAGAGGATGGAACTGATGGATATGATGGATATGATGGAACCGATGGGGCTGAGCTGGCTATTAAAAATTATGTAAATAGCCGGCCCCGGGAGTGAGTGTATAAAGTCTGGCTCATTGTTGATCAAGCCGGCAATGTCTATTAACAATAATAAAAATGAAAGAAAAACAAAGAGGCAGAAAAAACTAACAAGAGTTTTATTGAATTGAAGACGATGCTGAGGCTGAGGCTGAGGCTGAATACCTGAAGCTGAAGCTGCATACCTGCGGAAAGCGAATGGCCGAAAGGCCTGAAAGGCAATAAAACCCATTTAATATTCATTTAAGGTACTAACAAATAATGCAAATATTTGAACAATTTATTTACATATGAACGCCATCAAAGAGCTTGAATTGAAAGAGATCTTTCAATCGATGGAAATTGTGAACGAGATCCCACCGCTACTTGGTTCCCGAGAGTTGGGGGCCCCGAAACAGATGAATCTATTTGTATTTATGAGTATGTTATGCACTTAGCCCCCCGATCAATGTGTGAGTATCGAGTATCGAGTATCTCGAATCGCGGCTGTATAATAACCGTCTTGTATGCGACCATTTAGCATGTCACCTTTTAACGGCTCTCCGGCAAACAGAAACGCCAAAAAAATCAGAGACTCGTTCTCTCTTTCTCCGGTTCCCAATTCCGATTGAATCAACATATATTTTCTTAACATTATAATTACCTTTTGAATCATCTGCAAACAATGTGAGTCGAATTGCAAAAAGGTTAAAAAAAAACTCAAGTTTAAGTTGCTAACCAAACAAGAGATCGTGGTGAAATCGGTTGAAAATATATATGTATGAAAGTGTGGACTTATTATTCCACTTGCCGCCGGCAAATCTGTATTTTCTTCGGGATCTTTGCTACGCACCTCACACCTGTCATGAGACATTATATTATCCTTCACATTCCCCCCAACCAGTTGTCACTTTTTTTCTATCCGGCTAGAAGCTTAAATAATATTTTCGCGTGGCAAATGGAAATTGATGCATTAGTTACTCAAATTACCGCTTTGGAAGAGTAAAAAACAAATCAAATTCTATATATAATGGATAGATGAAAGGTTGAATACATTATTAATTTGAATACTTGACAAATTACATTTGGTGAAATGTATACCTTGGAAAATACTTTTGAATTGCGATAGAAAAAATATACATATATTTGGCACGAAATGGATAAAGTCAGCCTTTCGAAGTTGATTGATTTTAGCAAAGACAACACAAAAGTTAGTCATCAAATTGGTATTTTGTTTATCAGATAGCTATTATGGAAAATATATATATATTTTACCACTTTGCTTGTAGATCAAAAGATAATTGATTTATACAATTAGAGCATTCAGGTTTATCTTTTTTTAATTCTAAATATATTTAACCTTTTTATTTGTAGATCAAAAGATAATTTATTCATACAAAAAAGCATTCAGGTTTATCTTTTTTACTTCTAAACATGATATATAGCTTTCTGATCATGATTTACATATTTGAAAGCTATCGAGCCTACCAACAGTGATTCATTGAGACCTTGTAACTAATCCAGTTTAATTTGTTATTAATATTTAAAAGGTTTTCGCTTCCTGACTTATTTAAATATACATTTATATGATATTTTCTTTGCTTTCATTAAAGGAAATATAATTGTTTTTATGATAATAAAACTTGTAACATTAATGCTTAAATTTTCAAATAATTATAAGGATTATAATCCTTATACAGAATATGCAAGCATTTCAATACTGGAGCAACACACGGTTTCGAGGTATTTTTAATATATTTAAACCAATTCAATTAATAGACAACAAACTAGGAAATATATTTAAAATCTATAGGATATAACCAAGATATTATCTTATGATATTCCCATGTATTGTAAATAATAATTATCTATAAAAGTTCTTACCAAATCGTCTCCCAAATCGGAATCGCGTTCAATATTGCTGGTTGAACGACAGTCCATAGTAGGGTGCACACGCAGTTGCATTGAAGCGGAGTTTTTCGCTCTTCACCCCGAAATATCACGAATGCAACGGATAATCCGATTAATCCGAACAGCAAATATATTAAATAATTCAGTTAGTAATTTCTTTAGTTAATTTGTTTTTGGCACAGCACACTTTTTGTTCTCTTTGTGTTTCTAGCTTCTTTTCGGCATTCCTTTTGTCATCTGCATTGGTTTACCGTTTCGATCGGCGATCCTCTCTCCACACTTTGCTCGTGTACTTGAGAGCGCGGGCGAAAAGGGGAGCGCGCTAAAGAACCGTTGCTTGCTTCCAAAGCTCTTTTGTTTGTTTGGTTGCAAATAATATTTGCAATTTGCTTCGAGTGTATTTATTATTTAAGACTTTGGAGAAGGGTTTTTCTATTCACATGCACACACACAGAACACGATTCAGATTGCACTTGATACAGTTGTTGTTGTTGCTTATGGCCTTTAAGTAAACATTTTAAAATCCGTTAGCCGATCCGCATACCGACGACGTCATGCCTTTGAAAACAAGCCAAAACCAGCGACCGTTTTTCACAGACGAGGCGCCCGATCTCTGGCCTTAGTTCCAATTAATATTAGAGCGATTGGACAGATTATATCCGATTATATCCGATAGGCGAACTGTTTGAATAGCTATGATCCGATCGCTGCCGATACCAATTTTCAACTGCGCTGCTTTTAGCTATATTTCCAACTGCAGCGCTGCTTCCAAATTTCAATCGCTCTGCAACGATGGAATTCCAATTGGGAATGACGGAATGGAATTATTCTCTCGCTCGCTTACTCTCATTCCCTCTCCCTTGCCAGTTTTCTCTCGTGGAACAGTAGTGGTGAGAGGATGTACTATAGAGCAGTTTATTGGCAAAAACTAAAATGAGGAGGTATTTGCTCAAGTGAGTTTTCTTAAGATTTTCAATTATGCCTGTAAGCAAACAACCAACTTAATTTTTGGTGCATATGTTTTTTCAGTAAGTTCAATTTAATCAACAATAATAACAACAAGTTATCAGGACTCTTTTAAATTTTTTCTCAAATATATATTTCTTTGGGCAATAAAATGTTCTTTATGACCACTGTGCTCAGCGCAGGCCTGTTCCGTTTGCCTGTCGTTCCGCCAAACTCGTTCGCTCTTTCTCGCCATCCCGCTCTCTCCCTCTCTCTCTGATAGACGATGAGCTGAATCAGCCAATCAGATGGTCGTTCCACCAATTCCCAATTGAAATAGTGGTGGCAGGGAGGCGGTCAATTAAATTAAATTTGTAATCGCAATCCATGCAATGCCCGATTTGTGTGTATGTGTGTGAGTGGTCGACCGCTCATTCGCTCGTTCCGATACACACACACGGGCGCTTGTGTATCTGTCAGATACGAAGATACACTATGCCACATTGCCAATCGAATTCTCTTTGGAGAGCAATTAAAACACCCCTTGTGGGCTTTATATTTGTTTTGGGCTAAGATGCGGTAAGTGGATCGGGTTTTAAAAAATATAACTACTAAGTAATATCTTAAATAAAGACAATGGCTAGGTGACAATTTTTAAAACAGATTTTTTTAAATTTAAATCGTCGGAATTTGCACATTTCTAAATATTTTCAAACGTATAGTAATCCAAAGGAAGGTTCCATGTAGGAAAATTATATCCATTATTAATATTAAAATATATTATTTGTATAAATTCAAAAATTTCTTAAAATCTTAAATTAAAACCCTTGTTAAAATCCGTATCTTAACAACCAATTCCTTGCAGTCTAGTGTTAAGTATGCCGCACTAGTATTGGCTCAGTCCGCGTATCGTTCAATCATGCTTTATAGCCCTTTTCATTTGCCGAATCGCCGTGCGAGTTGCTTGTTGATTTTCCCAATCGAATGGGAGGGGCCAAGTCACTCACTTTTGCGGTTTGCCAAATTCACGCCGATAAATATGTGTACACAAAAGCTGGCGGAGAAAACAATTGCCAAACTGGCGGATATGGGTTTTGGGGTGTGGTGTGGGTAAGCGGGTGGTGGGAGGTGGGAGGAAAAACAAACGGTAGGTTGATTAATGATTTGCGAGATAAATTGCACTTGTAATGGCCAAGGCGGTAGATAGATGGATGGATAGATTGCTGCTGCTCCTGCTGCTCATCCCGCGTCCCACGGACATCCGCCCGCCCATTCAGATAGTAAATAATTTCCGTTTCTCGATTTTCACTAATTTGAAATTGATGAAAGGCAGCGACGCCGACAGAGGCAGCGGCAGAGAAAAGTCGATCCGTGCACTAAGAGAAATATCGTTAAAATGGGTCAGTTATAGGGGATTTTTGTAATCGGTCTTATAGTGACCCTTATATGATATATCTACCAGAATATCATCATATTAAAAATATCTTTAGCTTTGATATATCAAATTTTTAAATATCGATTAACTTTAAAACGATTAAGTCGATAAAGTTAAAATAATATCGATCAATAACAATTAACGGTAGAAAATCTATAGTTATGAGAAATATTTAATTAATATTTCTTCTTTCGCTTGATTTGGCTTTTTAATTTTTTTTTATTAATTAAAATGTATCCAATATTGTCTTTAATTTACTAAAGATTACATTTTTTTTTTGGTCTCAGTGCAGCCACGGCAGCAGAGTATATCAATTTTCGCCGACTTGTCTGTGAAACAAACAAGCGGCGAACGCTCTGGCATGTATATGTATCTGTATCTGTACATGTATCTGTATCTGGGCAGCCGTAGGGGAGGCCACCCTCCCTACCAAGGAGCACCACCCCGGGCAGGAGGAACGCCAATGACGAGGCGTCGTCCGACCCACCGACTTGACTGATGATGAAGTGAGAAAGTAATTAAATACAATTTTAAATGTGACTAATGAGACGCCGTCAAATTCATGAGAGCGGAAGGAGGGGGGGGGTGCTTGGATCTAAGGGAAGTTGGACTGCAAACGTCAAATTTATTTATCAGTCAAACGATGCAAATTCTAAATTTCTACTATGGTTAAAAATATCTCACAATATGGCTCTCGAATAAGCTCAATATGCCTTTATTTTAAAGGTCCCCTTAAATCCTTGTTTAAAATTCACATCTTGTGTTATTAACTTTCCTTTTTTGTCATAATCCCTGTATATAGTAAATACCCCTATTTGATTTCCAAACAACGTCCGTACATACTTACGTACCTAAGTGAAATTTGTGTTTAATTCATGGATACACATATTGGCAAATATTGGACAGGGGAGAGACATCGTTTATTTGTCAACACGTCCATTTCCTGCATTTTGTGTTTTAGCCGAAAAAAAGAGAGATGAGGAGCGGGGGGAAGACACAAAAAATGAAATATGTACTCGCAACAATTTCAAAATAAATAAATGAGATAGAGAAACCTCCCTCCGCGCTCACTCAGGGAACACACAAAAGCCGAGAGATAGATATGGATATTAGTTGAAGTTGTTATTGTCCAACACATCCGTCGACGCTCGAAGCTTTTAGGCCTCATTAGTTGATGAGTATTAAGTGATTTGGGAATTACACATTTGACATAAATATTTTCTCCGTTCCTATAGTTTTGTTTCCTTTTCTTTTGTTTTTTTTTTTTTATCTCTCGTTCGTTTGTGTGAACTTCACAGAAAAAAGAGCGAGGCATGATATTTTCGGAACTCGATACGCTGACTAAGTGTTGCGGTCGGGATCAATGGCTGGAATGGATATATAACTAACTACATATATAATAATATTGACTTCGGGGGACTCGGAAATCGTTGGCTATTTAAAATGGGAAAAGTCAGTTTTTTAGACTCTAAACTTTATGAAAATTATTTGGGATTTGCCAATGAGGTAAGAGTTGAAAAACCTTATATGAAATACGTGACTTGCTTTGCGAAATTAATACTTTTTGAATTACAAATATATACAAATTATATAATTTGTATTTTAAATATGAAATATAACATACAAATTCACAAAACACTTAAATATTTGGTTTATTAAAGTAACTTTTCAAATAAATAATATCTTGTAGAGTTTAATTTGTTAAATTATATGTTAACCAAGTTAAACTCAACTTTAATAAATAATAAAAGGTCATAAGAAATAAATATTATATAAATACACATACAATTTTCTTAATAAATATTAATTTATCATATTATAAGATGGCATAATATAAATATTTAAATATATAACTTGACGAAAGAAATATGCATTTTGAAAATAGGTTTATTATTTTCTTAATACAGAAATCCATTTAAAATACATAAAAATATATATTTAAAATTTTTCTTTATAAAATTTGTATTTTTTAATCCACCAAAACTATTTTTAAATTGTAAATGTGAAAGTAAAGAAAAATAACAAATATTTACAGTAACACCAAGTAAACGAAATCAATTAAAAAACAAACCCTTGCAAGTCATTAAATAGCTGAAAAAACTCCGAGACAATTAATGACTAATTAATTGATTGCATAAATTAATTCCCGCCGTGAATGTAGATCATCCAAATTTAGCTGCTCCGGGCTTCGTTCGGAGCACATAAAAAATGCGAATGTAATTATATATAATTTACCGGCAATTTACAGTTTCAACACAACGAGGGAAAGGGAGAGGGGTCAGCCGATCAATTAATTAAATGCCATTTAGCCGGATCATTAATCCGGGGAATGCAATTTGTCAATCCATCGATGGTCGGCCAGCGATGTGTGAGAAAGCGATTTTCCGCCGTTGAGCCAAGAGTCTCTACCTGTCGGTGCCTCTAGCCCTTGGGCAGAACCAGCTAGGACGGGGCTAGGACGGGGTTAAAGCCAAATTGATTGACCAGATATGAATGAGGCGACGAGCGGCGGCGATAATTGATGATGATACTGGTGGATCGATGGATCTCATCCGATCCGGCCATAGCTTCACACAGTCCACGCTGTGGCTTCAGGCTGGCCAGGTTCCGAGCTCGTTTCTCGTTTCCATTAATACTTTCGGCTAGTGGCCAAAAAAAAGCTCCCAGCTTGGGGAAGTGGAAATCCACAAATAGACAGTTAGAAGCGAGTCGGGAATTCATTCATAAACTGCAGCTAACTGTCAGGAGCTTGTCAAGAGGCAGAGGGCTGAGGAAGAGTGTCTCCATTATGGCTGCTCACCGGGCCTGGGCCTCATCATTAACTCGGCCAGCCGCATTTCATACTTATATTTATCATATTTATTTCGATTTCTTCCCCATTTTGGGAGCCACAATTTTTAATGAAGTCGGGAAGTCTGCGCGCGTTTTTTAAAAATAGAATATCAATTTGGGCGAAAAAGCATAACGGATGCCGCTGTCAATATTTTGACAGTTGTGGCTGCCTAACACGAACTGCGGAACCGGGGAACCATCGGATATACATATGTATATGGACATTATATTCCCGGAATGCGACCAGAGAATGGTTACATCAAAAACTTTAATTGAATTTCGCTTCGCAGCTCCGCAGCTCCTCAGATCCGACTGCAACTCATCAAGATCCAGGAATGGGAACGAATAAATGGATTTTTTGTACATATACATACGTGGGGCAGCGGCAGCGGCAGCCCAAGGGGAAAATGATTAATATGCGCTAATGTTTTATAACTCTGCCCTTTTAATATTCGTCCTGCCCCGGAGTGGGGAAACAATAAACCCAACTGAAGGCGATCCAACTGGCGAGATTCACCTTAGGCCTGGCCCGGCCCGGGCACCCAGCCCCAGACATCGCATTAAAAATGCCAAAAGCGATAAAAGAGTGAACTGTATTGCCTTTTGTGTGTGGATCGCATATGGATATAGTATTCTATATACATATACACATATGTGCAGTCCGGATCTGGGTCTCAACTGTTTGACTGATCTCGATCTTAACTGCTAATGACTTTAATCGTTAATCTCTGACATAAAAGATTTGATTGAAGCGGATCTCGGCTGAAATGCAATAAATTATTATGAATACATGTAGTACATATATATTCCCGCATATGTCTGCCGATATACTCGTACACATGCTTCGCGGTCAATTTGGGCCGCCACACAATAAACCAAATTGGATTATGGACATTGATTTCTGTTCTGTCTTCT
Organism: Drosophila tsacasi; assembly: GCA_018904565.1. Classification (NCBI taxonomy): domain Eukaryota; kingdom Metazoa; phylum Arthropoda; class Insecta; order Diptera; family Drosophilidae; genus Drosophila; species Drosophila tsacasi. The sequence continues at coordinate 16,001 of JAEIHY010000226.1, forward strand.
GTTATTTTATTTTATTTTTTTATTTCATTTTCCCGCCTCACTCTTTGTTCTTTTTTGCAGGGGCAACAATTCCTGGCTTTTTTGATTCGTGAGAAATCCCTCTGTTGGGGCATAAAAGTCATTAAACAAACTTTTGGCGATCATTAGGCGAAGGCTTCTTGGAGGGTATAACGCTTTAACGTCTATTAAAGCGATTTATTTCTACAATTTGAGTAAGAATGAAATTGCATAATGGGGATATTTATATTTAGATGGGAAAATTAATTGTTAAAACGTAGGAAATATTTGAGATTTGTTTGGATGAAGGTAGATAGTAAGAGTGTTGGGTAATTTAATCTTAAATCTTTAGTTTAACTAATTAACAATTATATTTGTTTATTTCTAAGCATACTTTATTTTTTACATTTATTAAAAGGAACTTGGAAAATGGATAAACTTCCAAAATACTCTGAAATCGATTATTCGTAAAGTTCTCTCGGCAAATTTCTATATACGGCTTCTGTATTAAAATTTGAGGCAATGTTTGCTATAAAAATTGATAGGTTGACGTCCGATATATATGGAATTAATCGATATATCTTTTGATATTTTCAATCAATATTAATCAAATAAATTACTTATTATTTTTCTTATATTTATCAATAATATCGATATTTAAAATTTTGTTTTATTAGAATTACCAATACTTTGATATGATAATGGATTAATTTAAAATACTTTTTCTTTATATTTTTGAAGTCGTTAAAAATAAAAAATAAATGAATCTGAACTTTTCAGATAGTTTTGCGATAAATATATATTTTAAAGTTAAATTCTATATTTTTCAGTTTATCACATTTTCACAAATATTTTGATTATCATATCATATAGTTATTTTCCTCCCTTAATACTTCCCCTTCTCATCCCCTAACAAATTACTATCTCTCTCTTTAAATTAATAATATTACAAATATTAAAATCCCGTCTTAATTTTCCCAAGCACCCATTCCTATTCCCCTCCCCCCACATAGACTACGTAATACAGAAATAATTTCATTAAGTTAAGTCTAAATATCCACACCCCACGACAAAAGACATTGGCGATTATAAAAGCATGGGAATGTCGCGAAGACAATGCTCGGCATGACATCAATAATGACATTGAATTCCCTCTGGTTTATTTACCATTGCCTTTTGCCAAGCACATTTATTGTGTTTGTGCTTTTATCGGTGTGGCCGAAAGGCAAATGACAATATAAATATATAATAACAATAATAGTGGCCGCTCGGCTCACTTGCGGGGCTTCTGTGCAGTGGCCAAGTATTTGGATTCATAGGCAAACATTGCGCATACGACACGTTGTGCTATCGATTCGAGTGACGCAGACCCACCGACCACCCACCACCCGCTCGTGTCATGTGAGAGAAGCTAAACTATTTCGATAGGATCGCGGATGGAAATTAGATTTTAAATTGAATCGAATGCGGGCGACGGAACAAGTCCAGCTGTTGACGTCCGTTCGCGGGGGCAAGACTAAAGACAAAAAACAAAAAACAAAAGCCAAAGCCAAACCGAAACTAAACCGAAATAAATAAATTAGCCAGCCGGGGATCACATCTATTCAAATCGGGCAAAGATGGAAAAAAAAAACAAAAACAAAAACAAAAACATATAGAACACAAGATTGACGACAGCGTTAGCGACACACGTTGATTAATTCATCTGATGGGCGGCTGACACTTGGCGGCGCCCACACAAAAAGGCTTTAGATATTTTCGCAAATATCCATCCGTCCGTTAATCCATTCCACAATCTGTTGGGTTAACGAAACAGGAAGTTGGCCAAGCACACTCTCTCCATTCTCCACTTTCCACCCACTTAAAACACGGCGACACTGCCGAGTATTTCAATCTTTTTCTCCAGCGGAATAAAAGCATCCGCCCCGTTGGCCCACTGAAATCAAATCCCCATATAGCGTAACATCAAACAATCCCACAGTTGCTGCTGTCCGTTCGCCGGTCCACATTTAATTTCGGTGACTTTTATAAATCGCTACATATCGCATAATGTTTGAATTTTCCCCCGAATGAAAACAGGCAAAGAGGCATTTCTTTTCTATTTATCAGGGATTGGATTTATATTTGTTTTTATTCGGGGGATTTTCATTTGCATTTCTCGACAACAAGATTAATCTGGGCGCTGCTAATTCTGTTTTTGATAAATTCATCACAATTATTTGTTGTTACTTAAGCATGGGGATATCATCCAATGACCAATTAGTTGTTTTTGGGAATATAAAAATAAATAACTTTGAGTTGATTGATTATACATACGAGAACTATTTTAATTTTTAGCCAAAGATGCTTACGTATGTGTCATTTTTTTTTGGTTAATAGTATTCTGGGGATTTTAACTTAATAATAATGGTTTAAAAGTATAAGTAAGTAAGTACCCTTGCAAGGGTATTATGATTTCAGTCAGAAGTTTGCAACTTAGTGAAGGAGTCATTTCCCACCCCATAAATCATATATATTATTGATCAGCGTCGACAGCCGAGTCGATCTGGCTGTGCCTGGTAGAATAAAATTTTTTAAAATTTTGCCTATGTTTTTAAGGGGTTAATTTGTTAAAATTTTAAAATAAAAATGCCCAAAAAATGTATTTCAAAGTAAATTTAAACTCAGTATGCAGTTTTATTAGCCGTAAAAAAAAGAAAAGTTTTCCGAATTCAAATTCATGTATTATTAGCCTAGTTATTATATTTTCAAGCTTATATTTATATTAAATTATATATTATATTTCCAAAAATCGTATAATATGATTTCTATATATACATTTCGATACATCTTTATAACGGGTGTTTTTTTTAGAGGTATAGAACTTTAAGTTGGCATTACTGTTCAAGA
>JAEIHY010000227.1:0-20036 GCA_018904565.1 Drosophila tsacasi
TGAAAAGAGGGCAAGCATTAGCAAGCGTAAATGGCCGTTTCACGCATCTCACCTTCTGCAGCAACGGATGGTGCTGGAGCCGCATGGGTGGCATGAAGACCGAGCTGCTGGCTACGCTGGCGGCTACCTGCTGCATGGCCAACTTCTTCCGCGTCTCGTCCTCGTTGAGCACCTTCTTCAGCTGCACGGTGAGCTGGTGCTTCTGACTGTGCAGGTCGGCCAGCTGTTCGTCTAGACGCGTGATCTGGCCGCGCGTGTCTTCCAGCGACTCGTTGGTTTGACGCTCAACCTCCTCGCGCTCCCTCCGCAGCCGCTGCTCCTCGCACTGCGCCTCGTACTCCTCCTGGCGCCGTTGGCGGTCTGCCACGATGAAGCCCTTCAGGGCTCCGCGCAGCTTCTCCGCCCGCTCGGCCTTCGCCGCCTGGGCGGCCGCATTGCTATTGTTCACCGCTGACGCTGGCGGCATCTTTGTGCTCTGCTTAGTTATCTTGCCAATTTTACAAGCCTTTCTGGACGCACCGGGCAAATCGCTAATTGTTCGACCGAACCCAACCGAAAGGCACCAAAATGGAATTGTGTGGCTCTGGCAACGGCTGTGGGCTGTCCTGGAAATCGCCTGGGAGAGCAGTTGGCTGGCAGCGGGTTGGAAAAATCCTCGAACAACCGTCTTCGCACCTTGTGGAACGGCAATTTGGCGTGTTTCAGTATGTTTTTTGTTAAATACAGCGCGATAAACAATTTGTTGTGTGTGGAATGTGCCAGCCAGCGTTGCCACATCGTCTGCACTGTCATCGATGCAAATTGTACGGTCCCACCAAAAACATCAACCTGTACGATATCAATCGATGTATCGCCTACCCAAAAACATCAATGGCATCGTCAGCTCGCGACTGCAAAGTCTAGTAGCGCTGGTATTACAAAATTACAAAAACTAAATAATAAACACAATGAACAAGAAAAGGCAAATTTGAAAGCATTATTGTTATATTTCATGTATTCATAATTTATATTTTAAAAATTATAACTGTAACGATCCCTGCAAAAAATATTAAATAAAAATATCGATATTTGCGCAAACAAAGAAACGCGATATAAATCGATATATTGATATTTTGATTTATTATCAACAACCCTAATATGCTTTTGAATTGGTTAAAAAGTTAGTAGAAATGTGCGACTTTGCCGCCTTGTGGGCGGACGTAGTGAAAATATTTCCAGTTCTGGGTGGTGTGGTAGGTTGAGCCCTTCGTTTTATTTACAAGATCTGACGTTATCACTTGCAAACCATTTCAGAACCAGCCTGCGGTCTCCGCCGGTCCAGTGGATGAAAAGCTGTTCGAAAATGTTCGCCAGCACCTGACGATGTTTGGAGGCATTGACACCTTTGCTGCTCTGATTGACTTGGAGATTCAGTCGTCCATTCGAAAGGCTTTGGTGCCAAAGTTTTGGAAACACTTTCACAGCTTGGTGCCACCGGAACTGCAGGGCGGGTTCAGCGACCAAGCTTTGGCCATTGAATCTCTGCCTGACAAGAATCGCCTGTTCACCGAGTTCATAGAGGCCGTTAACGAGCTGCACGAGGGATTTCAGAGCCTGATGCAAGTCAAGCCCCGCCTCATTCAGCTCGTTGGGAGCGAAGAAAGGCCAGCTTTCAGGACAATGAAGTTTATGCGGGAGGATGGAATCAAGAACTGCTTACGGGACTGTCTGCTGGCCCAGCTGCCGCCCACATTCAGCGTTGTCGTGGGGGCCTTTTACTGGGTCCACTTCAAACTCTTCACCAAAGCAGTTGGTATGTATGTTGGTATGGCCGCTCGGCTCCTAAGCTCTTTGGTTAACCAGATGCCTTTCAAGACTCTGATGTATTCGACGAGCTGCTGTGCGTCGGTTGCAACTTCGATGTGGAGCAGTGCTGTTGCCAGAAGCTAAGTGAAATGGTGAACAAGACAAACACGAGGCTGTTTGAGATGAATCTCACAGATCGTCTAACTGGCAGTGCTTTGACAGCGCTCATTAAGCTCAAGATCAAGGAGCACATCAACGACACGTGCATGGGAATATTCGACCGGAGCCATCTGAAACAGCTTGAAACGGTGAGTGGGGGGGGTTCTCCTGCATTTAAAAGACCCGAATTTTTAATTTGAATCTGTGGTCTAGTGGCTTTCTGATGTCATAATGTCGTGGCTGGCAAACATTTTCTCAGAATGGAAGGCCAAGGATTGCATGACGGAAGAGGATGCAGATGCTCCCGCCCCTGTCCAATCCTTTAAGGTCAAACTGACCTATTATATGTACGAGACCTTCGCAAAAAGCGTTATCGGCCAGTTCTTCAGCATTATAATTGGTATGATTCCCGAATATAAATCTCTGAACAATTAAAATCTAATTAATATTTGAATACAATGCACCACAGACTATCCAGATTCAAGTCCGGCCATAGACGACCTCAAGATTTGCATGGAAAAGATTGACATGCGCATCTACCTAACCGAATCGTTGCGAAGCTCCCTGGAAGCCCGCATTCTGCATCCTGGCGTCAACACGATGGACATATTGACTGGATATGTGGCGGCCATAAAGGCCATTCGCCATTTGGACAGTACTGGAGTGATATTGGAGATGGTCACGGCCCCCATTAAGGACTACCTTCGCAAGCGCAACGACACCGTGCGGCGTGTAGTAACCGGACTTACCGAAGAGGGCCCCACCGACCTGTCCGAGGAACTGGCCAAGGGCGAGGCGATCAAAGACGGCAAGGATTCAGGCGCCGACGAGTTCAGCAACTGGGAGAACTGGGAACCGGATCCGTTCGGCATCGATGCCAGTGTCAAGCAGTACAACAGCTCGAGGAAAATGCGATCGGCTGACATTATATCAATGGTCGTTGATATCTACGGAAGCAAGGAGTTATTCATGACGGAATATCGCAATCTGATGGCTGACCGCTTGCTGTCCCAGCTGGACTTTAATTCGGAAAAGGAAATTCGAAATCTGGAACTACTTAAGATCCGATTTGGTGAATCCCTTCTGCACAGCTGTGAGGTAATGCTGAAAGACGTCACCGACTCCAAACGAATCAACGCACACATCCATGGAGAAAGCAATCGCCCAGAAAGTAAGTGCGGATGACTTCTAACCTTTTGGGCTGAGAAATATTTGTATTTTGTGCCTCGTCTCCAGATCAGCAGTTTGACATTTCGTCGTTAATCGTGTCGGCACAGTTCTGGCCGTCCTTCAACAAGGAGAGTCTGCAGCTGCCCGAGGAGATCGAAACGGAGTTCAAGAAGTATACCAAGGCGTATGAAGCCTACAAGGGCAACCGTACGCTCAACTGGCGCACGGTAACGGGGCGTGTGAACATCGAGATCGAGATTGGAGATCGAACCATGGAGATGGTTGTGAGCCCCACCTTGGCGGTCATCATTTACCATTTTCAGGACAAGAGCGAATGGACTCTTGAGGATCTCAGTACAATTACAAAAGTCCCGCAGTCTGCTCTGCGTCGTCGTCTGAGCTTTTGGCAGAACCACGGCTTGATTTCGGAGACAACGCCGGGAGTGTTTACGCTGCTGGAAAAGGAGTCCGAGGAGAAGTCACAATTTGAAGAGATGAGTCTAAATGAGGCCGATGAGGAGGACTTGGAGTCGGCCATGGCCTCGGCCAGTGACCAGAGGGAAGAGGAGCTTCAAGTGAGTGGTGGAGATATTTGGTTGCATTCCCTTGATTCTTTTTCGTTTTCTTTTCGTAATCTCTTTCGTTTTCAGGTCTTCTGGTCGTACATTGTGGGCATGCTCACGAATCTCGACTCCATGCCCATAGACCGCATCCACCAGATGCTGAAATTGTTCGCCTCCCACAGTGGCGGCGTTGAGTTCACTCAGGATGAGCTAAAGCACTTTTTGCAGCGAAAAGTCAGGGAGCACAAGCTCATATTTTCCGGTGGAGTTTATCAACTGGCAAAGTAATTTTCGGGAGCTATTATCGAACAACTAAGTTGCAAACGACTGAGGAAATCGTGAAATAAAGGTGATAACGCTTACGAAATTTCGGTTGCTTGCAGCACGTCGTCCACATCTTGGAAACTGTCGTCTTATCTATTCGTAATGTGGGCTTATCACTCGTCGTGCTAGTGTGTCGCCTTTAACTTTCTTTTCACTGAATGAGTTGAACAAAATCTAAAAATACGTCTAAACTTAATTTATTTAGCTTCAAATTTATATATATATTTATATGTATACTATTCCCGTTAGATCAACAAATTCAAACTTTAAGCGATCTTAAAACTAAAGGCAAAGCAAAGTGAAGTCTGTCTCGATACTCTATACAGATACAGATATACAGGGCTAACAGTTTTTGGCTTGGTAAAATAAATCACAAACTTTGCGGCTTAACCAATGCTTTATACACGCAAACCAAGTATGCTTAATTTAATGTCGCTTCTCAAACTGTAATCTGTACATCGAAAGTTAATTCAGGTATATCAATGCAGGGCACGCTCTTCCCTCTCCAGGAAGCGGGTCTGGTAGACACTCTCCCGGTGTTCTGGGGTTAGGACAGCATTTATAAAGGGCGCAATACGATGAATCCGCTGCTGAAATCGAGACCGGTCCCGGGCAATCACTTCCCACTTGCTCTTCCTGGCCGCCCGATAGGCGTAGTCCCAGGTGTGCATTACGTGAACTTCCGGCTTCAGGTTGAAGCGTACCTGTGTGTGGGAAGCGATAGTTAGTAAATAACGCACTCCAGTTGAGGATGGATGTGTCAAGGCAAACCTTTTTGACGCTCTTGGAGCTGTCGTCGTTGCTGCTGCACTCGCAGGTCTTTTCATCGACCTGCTCGGCTTCATCTTCGCAGCAAGTCGTGAACTGTACGCTGATATCGTCATCGTCATCATCGTCGTCCTCGTCCTCCTCCTCACCATCCTTGTAGTCTTCCTCGTCTGCGTCGTCTTCGAAGCAAATAAAACTGTCCTCGCTGCACTCGGAAATGCTCCTCTGACGTCGAAAGCAGCCCGCCTTGGTACTCGATCCACCTGAGACGTCCGCATTGTTATTCTTGTCGCTGGACACTTGACTAGAGTTGGGTTCGTCCGGGAACTCTTTGTAGCCGTGCTGCGAGGGCGGATGCAGGTCGATAAAGAAGCAGCAGGAGCGCCGAAGCGCGTCTAGCTTGAGTCCCGCCATCTTGACGCCCGGTGGACTTTGCGACGCAGCGACGCACTGCTGCAGGGCCGATTGCATCTGGCTGACGACGTCCATGGCCATCAGTTGGAACGACATCATGCTGGCCAGGGGTTCCGGCTGAATTGGGGGCATCAGCAGCTGCTCCTTGGTGACCGTGACCTTTCGGTGCGATTCGAGCGGTTCTGCTTCGGGCTCCGTGTTGACCTTGTTTGGCTTCCACAGTGGCCGCCCAGTGAGGCGATGCGACGGTGAGCACCGATACTGCTCGTAGATGGGGGAGCTCATGTTTGCAATCAGTCGGAGAACAAAGAGGAAGGGGTCAAACAGCGCTCCCATAAGGGTGTGGAATTTCGGCATCTAATCTTCAAAACACAAATACGCTGCTGGGGGGACTCCTTTTGAAAGGCCATTTTGTTGTGCTTGGCTTTGGGTGACGGTGGCATTGTTCAGCCAGCTTAATTTGAGGCAGATTTTTCCATGATTACTCGATGAACCAATAATGTAATGCGGGGTGAAATAACGAAATAATAGTTTTTGCATCCGACACTTTGCACGCAATTTGTTTTCAGTTGTATGCTTGTTCTGCTTTCGTTTCTAAGGTATATAGCGAAATATAGAGTCCGGGCACGAAAATATTGAGAGTTTTACACGTTTTATTCAAGAATAATTCCATACTTTTTCACTAGAGCTGAAAATTTATCGATGAAAAATAGTCGATGAATCACCTTGAGCGTTGTTTTTGTGATTATTCGTGTCGGACATTGTTATCGATTGTTATTCGTTCGCTTATCTTTAAATTAAATAAATAAATAAATATTTATGTAAAAAAATAATAATTTATTTATCTTTAAATTACATTTTTCTGAATTTTACGAAAATAAATTTATATTTATACATAAAACCACTTCAAATCGAAACAGAATGTTAAATTTAAAACACCTTTATCAGGAGGTAATAAAATCGGGGAAAAGCATATGTTTTTATTTAATTCATATTTTGTATTTCTAATTTAAGTACAACGAAATTTGATATCCTTGTTCTGTTTAAATGAACTGCTAAGTATTTAGATCTTGTCCCAAATTAGTAAAAAAAAGGCAGTTTAAATATATCGATATATCGAAAGACTGTAGATCGATTTTAAAACCTTACTTTCAGATATAAATAAGTATATAACCAGTATTTAAATAGGATATTTTTTTATTGAAATTTCTCAGCTATTTTTTTTTTAGTTTTAAGGGCAAGCTTAAGCATACATATGTACGTACATATATGTACGTACATATATCATAATCAATATTAGGGCTTTTATAAAGGATCGGCTTTTGATACTTTTATTCCAATTGAACCAATTTGTGATTTAGCAAATATGTACATTAATACATACATAATTATGTGAATAATATATATGTAATGTGTATAGCATATGTATGCATTTCATCCACACGAATTAAAATATTTTTTTTTAATTACAAAAGAGATGTGAAAATGTATAATGAAATACATACGAAACGATTACTTCCGTGTGCCAGACATTGTTCTTGTTCTTTAGCCGATATTTATACCTGACACTGTATGAAAATGCAAGTGCATGTTTCGCTGCGTCATTCTTCGTACTCAACGGAAGATAAATACATACAAACATACATATATATATATATACATATATGTACGACGTACTTGCATCTGTAAATAAATAGTTTTTGGTATATTCGCACGTATTTTTTTTAAATATCCAAGATTAAATGCAAAACATGTTCGTACGAAAGAAACGTATGAAGAAGTCGTTAACTGCATCCCAATAACAACGTAGTGTAGCATATAATATAATATCAATATATTATTTGGATTTTCCGTACTCGAAAATCGTTCAGAATTGTCTGAAATAAACAGAAGCCAGATTGATATTCATGTCCACATATTTACATACATTCGTATATATATATACAAATGTACATACATATTCTCGGCTCTATATGAGCACAAACACACGCACAGATAATCAAACAGCCATATGATTAATACATATCGAAACAGCTGATTCATAAGCATTGTGTTGGTGTGGGGGGAACGCGGGGTGGTTAGCACACGCACACACACTCACTCACCCATATGTTACTCACACACCAGCTGCAACAGTTGATAGCGACGAGTACAGGTGCGCAGTGCGGGTGTCGCCCAAGAGGCAATTAATTATTATTAACTAAAAATGGAATATAAGCCCGATTTTAAAAGATGTCCTTATAATATTTTTCAGGACACGAACGTAGAAGTGTTAGCACTAACTTGAGAGGTTACCTTAAAAAAACTAACTTTAGAGACCGCATAATAATATAATTTATAATTAATTTATTTAATTTATTATGCGTTTGCAAATGTTTACTTTACTTAACTAACTTATTTTTTCTATAAAAAAGTAGAAGAACGATTCTACACCGACTGTAGTCCCTGGGAATACCGACCGAATGCGAATTTTTTGCCACCCGCAATTAACTGCGATACGCCACTGGCTGGCCGAGGAAATCAGTCTGGCCGAGAGTCATTATGCACACATACACAGGCACGTACACTCGTTGGCTCTCTCGGGTGCACGCACACATGGCCAGCCCAGCTCGTGTATCTGGCACTGGTATGGGTGAATGTATCTGTATCTACGTGCTGTGACTCTGAGTCGTAAACTTTGCGTTCAGTTCACTTGAACAGCTGTGAGTGATCAGCAAACGACGAAAAGACGAGGTTGTCGGGAACTAAGTACCAACACACAGGCACGAGCGCCGTCGTATATGCAAAATTACACACCAGAGCAGCAGCCGCAGCAGTACATGGCGGTGCATAAGAAACAAGTACAAAAGCAACAAAAATAATAAAAAATATACAAAAAATAAAAACGTAAAATCTTTTGCGTAGTTTATTCGCTCCAAGCCAACTCTCGTATCTCATCGCTACGTTTCGTTGCGCTGCGCTGCCGCGCTGCGCCGCCGAGAGTTGCGTTCGCTTCTTCTGCTCAGCTCGATTCGATTCCATTTCGATTCCGCTGCGACGCGATGTTTAGTTTAGATTGACCAGGACAAGAAGAAATGCCCTGGCACTCGCGCGACTCCGTCGGAATCGAGACACAGTCCTCCACCTAAGCGAAGCGACTAGACTAAGCCCAACTAAACTACAAAAATCAACTGCCAATCAGGGCCCATAAACCTATGGTGGTAACGGAAACGAGTGTGCATAAATCGCGTTGTGATTAAACCCCCCGAAATAACCAATTAAACAATCCGCGATCTGAATCTGACTCTGATTCTGATTCAGATTCTTACTCCGAACCCAGATACAAATATACAATATATACCACCACACACAGATACTTATTGTCAGTGCAACTGCAAGTGTATTTCCGCAGCAAGTGATAACGCTCCACGAGCATAAACATATACAAAAACAGCGCATGTAACGCCATAGCTCCGTATAATAATTTGGAAAACAAATCTCTGCAACGACCCAGAAGACATATTATCAAAATAGTTGGTGTTTCAAAAGTAGCATTATTTAGCAACAAAAGCAACACGTAAAACAAACACAAACACAACAACCAAACACACACACGGCTCTCAAGTGGTATTGGTGCGCGCCTGCCGTAGTATTAGTGACGACCACAGTCTCGGGTACATATGCATTACACAGACGTGGTATACACGGGTGTGTAAACTCTGGCACATAAGTACGAGCCAATCTATTTAATTCAGTGCATTTATAAATTAATAAAATGTACAATAAATACACAGAGCCAGAGTGTGAGTGAGAGTGCTGCAGATATATAGTATATAGAGAGGCACACGTACATAGCTACAAACTCATTACACAGACGCAGCGAACGTGAGTCTTGGAATATTGCAAATACAAAACAACAAAAAATAAATAAATAAATAACGAGGAACCAGTTTCACCTTGAGGAGCAATACCTAGTGCATACTCACACACACGGGCCAGCATACGAACATATGTGCGCGAAACAGCCCGATCGGACAGCGCCTACGACTACGAAGACATAGTGCACATGCAGTGTAGTATATAGGCAGTACATAGTACATAGTACGCAGTACATAGCGTATAATCGGCCGGGAGCGCTCTCCATAACAATAATAAATCCGCGATAAAGGCCCGGAGAAGCAGCATCCCCATTTTATCGGAGCCCTACCACCACTGCCACAGTATCTGCGACTATGTTCCAGTCCCAGGGATCATCAAGTCAGCTGCCCTGGAATAAGACCGAGTCACAGATACAGATACAGATACCCCGCTCTGATGCATCCAACTGAGGTGCTCCGGGAAAGATGATAGCTGCGCCCAACCAGGCCGCCGAACCACCATTCACACTTCGCCCAGGAACAGTGCCTGCCGTTCCAGCAACCACCACCACCACCCAACCAGCGAGTCAAGCCCCAAAATTATCCGTGCCCGTGCCCGTGCCCGGGGCACTCTGCACTCCGCACCCCCCAAGAACGCCAGCAGCAGCAGCAGAACCAGCAGCAACACAAAGCCAGCGAGCCATTACTCATCCAGCGGCTGTGGCTTCGCCTTCCGCGCCTGTTGCTGCAGCTGCTCCAAGCCCCAACACCAACACCAGCACGAACACTAACACCCACCTCGAACCCCTCCACGACCCCAATCCCCTTGAATCCAATATGGACAGCGAAAGATCTCCGAGCCACAGCGGCCATGAAATGACACTGAACATGAGCGGCATCGATTCCAGCCTGGTGTTTGGATCTGCACGGGTTCCTGTCAATTCCAGCACCCCGTATTCGGATGCAACTCGAGTGAGTAAGAGACAGGCCTTAATACACAGCGGGAAATAACTTGGAAAGTTCAAAGGACGCTTCCTGAAAATGTATCTAGCTTTAGTAGTAGCACAGTATTATTTTAAAGATTCTTTATATGTAAAAGATTTCGAAAATATTTGTCTTTGTAAATTCATAATGAGGCCACAACCATCTGTATCTGTGTGCACAGAGATACTGCTAATTTCCACGTCATTTTTCCCACTAAGCCACCGTCCGGTGGCCTGATCTCAAATCTTGATAGAGAGATCCGTCCGTTTCCTATCTCTCCCAGCCTCTGCATGCGGAGGAGGACCGCCTCACGCCCGCCGCAATGCACTTCTTATCGCTTCTAATGGGAAACTATATTTACTTTGATAAAAACGGGCACACAGCTGTCTCGCCAAACAAAACGAACTTGATATTTGGCTGAGAGACCTACATATAGCGAATATACATATATATACAAATACTTTTTCCAGACCGGACAGGTCAACAAAAAGTTTGACTGATAAGATTTCCTGTAGATTAGATTCAAGTTTTTTTGCAGCGATTATTTTCTTTGTTTACAAATACACACAAGCAGAAGGCAAAACCATTATTGGAGATTAGTAATCGAATCTATGAATGTGTTATTCACGCTTGATCATAAAAGCTCAACTTCGGTGTGTCTTATTATGATGAAATACCCTTTTTCCTACCTGGCTACCTACCTACCTACCTGGAGGGAGCATTGATGGATCGTTATTTCGAACACACAATCCCAAGATACAGAGATACATAGATACAATACTTACATTCGGGGAATGCGTGGAAGTGCATTTTTTGTCCCCGTGCATTTACGGGGCGGTTGTGCTCGCGTTTCGCTTCCCTGATGATGACTCACATTATTTGTGTCGAGCTTGCATATCCATATACACATATATACATTGTAGATATATATCTTATATGTTGTTCCCTGAGACGAATAGTAAGCAAACGAAAGCGTCTATAATTGCGCTGTTTAACTGGGAGCAGCGATACGTATTCGTTTTAATATTAGAATAGATGTAAATATGTTTATCAAAAGTCACGAAGCAGTTCCTTATTGCGCTCCAAAGCGCCCCGAATTCGTCATCTTGTTTACTAGCCGCCCAAGAGTTGGTAGAACCAGCTAGTCAGTTCAATGTACAACTATCAGCTAGCCAAGAATGCAATTAGGAGGGGCTGGGGCTGGGGCTGGGAGTGGGACTGGGACTCGGACTCCTAGTCATAGCCGGAGGCGAGCGCATATAGAATTTTAGCGAATAAATATGTAAATAATTGTGCGCACACATAGCACATTTGGTGCATTGACCTTGCTTAGCAGTTTGTTTTTTTACGGTTATTAGTGCGGACGGATGGAGGAGGCAATGGCTTTGCTTTTGCCAGCAGCAGCGTCACGAACAGAAAACTCAATTGCGTATTACTCGTATATGAGGAGTACATATGTACTTGGCTGGCAGGCGGCAGGCGTCGTTGACTTCTGTCGCCGCTCCACGTTTTATCTTTATTGCAAAAAATGTATTTAATATATGTAGTATTGGTGGAGCTGATGACCTTAGGATCTAAGCAGGCGGCAAGAACGGTTAAAATCGAAAGCTCGCTCGGCCCAGCTCTGCCCCAGCCCATTTCATCACTTTTACTTGCTTCCCGACACGACCATACATATGTATCCCACGGATGCGGGTGTCTGCACCTCGTATCCGAGGGATTGTGTGAGTGTGGAGCCGAGCGGAGGGGAGCGGAGTGTGAGTGTGTTGTGTCTACAAGAGTCGTCGTCGTCGTCGTCGGTGTCGGCTGCTTATTAGACTTGAACTGTCTGACTGACGGCGACATTGAGAGTGAGTTTCGGAGCAGAGTTGCGAGGGCAAAGGCAATGGCAAAGGCAAAGGCAATGGCCGATGGAGCATCGCATCCCGTCGGCACCAATACCATCGGTCGTCGTTTCAGCTGAAAGTCTGCTCTGCTCCGCTCTGCTCTGCTCCACTCCGCTCAGCCCAGAGCTACTACTGCCAAGGGTATATCGCTTCGTGCGGCTGTGGCTGTGGCTCTGACTGTAGATGTGGATGAACTCGCGAGGTACACGAACTGCTGCAAGGTCGAAGTTAACGCTATTAATAGGTAGTTTTTGCCGTCTCTCTCCGGGCGAGAATAAAACGGTTATTCACATTGGCCAAACGACGCACAGCGGCGTTCGACGTGCGGCGCGTCACCGCAATGACCTATTCCAAATGGTTCCTGAGATTGCCCAGATCGAAGGGATTAACGATTAACGCTAAACGCTTAGCGCAGAAAGCTGAACGCTGAATGCTTAACCAGGAAGCAGGTGCCAGATGCAAAATGAATGCAGGTACCTGCGGTACATCGGCCCACTTGTCCGTGTATCTTAATAACCGAGCACATTTAAATACATACGGACATACAGAAATGTTCGTTTTAGGAGCGTTTTATTAACCTTGGCGAGGGACATTGAACTTCAAACGCTGCGAATACGTATTTTTCGTACAGATACAAATGCATACAGACATAGACAAGGCGGTACACGGCACACGGTACACGGTACACAAAATGCATATATACAGAGCTCTCTTGGCTGGCGTGAATTTTATTTCCTAACTCTTTATCTGTGATACGTTAATATGCAATGAGCATTTTATATACAAATGTGTATAATAGGTAAATGTGTTTTTCGCATGAACAAATTAACGGACCGTTATATTTATGTCTACCTACATACTGGAGGTTTTGTTTTCGTTGTTTTTGTTTCTGTTTTTAACGGAAATTTCGCTTGTTTCATAATTTATGAATATGTAATTTATTGGACCGCGAAAAGGTATTGACTGGGAACTGGGAACAGACTCGAGTCACCGGAAGTAACGTTGTATATTAAGCTGTGATTTTCTTGGGGTTCACATATCCCATTAAGCTAGCTGTCTATATGAAAAGTAGAAGTGACTAATTGTGCCCCCTCTCTATTCTCATTCCCATTTACTTTCAGACCAAGAAACATTCTCCCGGCCATATTAAGAGACCGATGAACGCGTTCATGGTCTGGAGCCAAATGGAGCGGCGGAAGATCTGCGAGCGGACGCCGGACCTGCACAACGCCGAGATATCGAAGGAGCTGGGACGCCGCTGGCAGCTCCTCGACAAGGAGGACAAGCAGCCGTACATCATAGAGGCGGAGAAGCTGCGGAAGCTGCACATGATCGAGTATCCCAACTACAAGTACAGGCCGCAAAAGAAGCAGACGCGGTCGCCGGGGTCGCTGAAGCAGAATCAGGACGCAGACAGCTGCGAAGCTAAAAATGACAACACAAATCCCAACAGCAACACATTGTCCACTCTTGCAATTAATGGAACATCCACCACTGCCGGTCGGAAACGCAAAAGATCTACCTCTACATGTCAATCTGGTTCGGTTTCGAAACGATTGAAGAACAACGATTCGGGTGATATTTCCTCGTCCAGGCCCAAGGCCTACGACGTGAAGGCTCCTCCGCCCTCCGTGCTGGAGCAGCACAATCCCGTGGATATTATATTACCCTCAGCCGATAATCTGTTAAGCTACCAATCATCTGAATATTTACCTCTAAGCACGAATCAAAGCAATGTCGATTGCGATGTACACTCAGACCTGAGCTCAGGTCCCTTGGAATCGATGTCCAACAATCCGCGGGAGAACCTCTCCGAGGTCGTTTTCAAGTATATGCCTCTGCCCCTCTTCATGAGTCCCACCGCCAATGAGGACGACTCTCAGCTGGAGGTCAGCACCTCGTCCCACAGCCACCAACACAATCAGTCCGATCCTACCGCTGGCCTAATAGCCAACATCTCAGGAATCAGTCCCATGAGCGCACAGGAAGAGACGGCCGAGGAGGTGCTGAGAGGCATGTCCTATTACGGCCACCTCTTGGAGGTGAGTTCCCAGAACGACAGCGCCGGAGCCGCCGGCAGCCACATTCTAAATGTGGTCAAGGCCAACCTCCTGGAAGGCCACAACCCCAGCCTCGTCGGCGAGCCCGTGTTCGACTCCGAGGAGAACATTGTAAACGATGCCAACTTGCATTCGGCCAGCCATCAAATACCTCCATATGTGCCTGATCAACACGACTGCTTCGCCGAGGACTGCGGCGGCGGCGGGGGCGGCGACAGCTCCTCGCACCACGTGGAGTTTGCTGTGGTGCAGCCGCAGAGAGTCACCATGAACATTGAGATACACAACAACACGCTCTCGTACGGTGGGGCGGATGGCGGGCACACATTCCAGACTGACGACTTCAACCCGATGCCGTCAACCGCCGAGGACAGCGACTGCAGCATCCTGACCGCCGACAACTCGCCCCAGATCGGCTTCTGCAACGGCAGCTTCGTGGAGGCGGACACCATCGTGAACGCTTGCACATCATACGCCACCCAAGACTACACCGGAAATGTAATTGAAACACACAATGATCTCAACTACGCCGCACACGATAACAACGGAGCTCTCCTAGCTTATACATTAGAGGACTTGCCGCCTCAGCCAACCGGAAGTCATTTAGAGTTTAACACTAACAAGTACGGGTTTGCAAGTTATTACAAAATGTGAGAGATGTACGTATTTAAGTTTTGTGTAATTTATAACTAATCTAATTGTACGTTTATAATTTTACACCAAATTATATATATATATATATATTCTATATATTCCATAAATTCTATATACAAAACAACAAAAGCAAAATGAATGAAAAAAAAAAACGAGAATAAAATGCTTTGCATTGAAAATATTTACGATGAAAGTGTTTAACTGAACTGCGTAGAACACCCGGAATCGTATCGTATCGGGAGCGGGTTCACTGCCACTTGACCTTGCCTAATCAACGGAAATCAGACAGTTAAAACAGAGCTCTCAGGTTGGGGGTTGCGAAGTATCTACATATGTTTATTTACACTCACACGTATATATATATTTTACATAAATAATTATTGGTGGTCGCCCTGCAACAGGAATCGCCGAACAGAACAGGAGATACAGCATGGGGCCGAAACTACGGCACAACGAAATCATAATCCAGACAGTAAACTAGTATACATTCTTTTCACTTTCCGCTCGCAGACTTGACGGCAAATTACAAGGTGCTCGCCTCGATATGTGGGATGTTGTGCAGGCCGGTGTCGGGGTTCGACCAGTAATAGTAGGGAGCGCCCTGACTAAAGCAGAACTTCATGTCCAGGGTCTCGCCATGATCCACATAGTACATTAGGTAAAAGTTGCACATCTCGTGCTCGTTCGTGGGCCTGTGAGTGTGCAATTACGAAGTAAGACCCTTTTTCAAGCTGAATTCACGCTCCACCTTTACTCACCCGACTTTGGTGACGCGATTGCGGGTGCTCTGGAAGGTGCAGCGCACCGCAATAGTGTCTCCTTCGACGATGGGCGCAGTGCTGCTTGCGTTGTAAAACATTTGCGGCGTGAGGGGGTCGCGCTTGCCCAGCTGCAGCCATTCCTGCGTGCCCTCGCTGTTTGACCGGACCCTGTAGCCCGAAACCACCTTTCCCAGGCCGTGAGTGTGAACCCGATAGGCGAACGGATGAAGCACCTTATCCTCGTTTATTTCGCAGGCCGTTTCCAGATGCTCCGTTTTCATGGCCGGGATCGCACCGTCCGAACCCAGCAACAGTGTTCCGGCCAACTTCTTGCGACTGCCAATGGAGGAGTTGGTTTATTAAGGTTCGAAGGAAATTATTTACGTGGCTTACGGCTCCTCTGTGTAGTCCAGGAACACGCCAGAGTCATCCGTTGAACCGTCTATATAAGAGTATACACAAATATTTAAGAAACGTTCTTTAGACCCACTCAAGCACCTTGCTTCCACTCACCCTTGAATTTGTCAATGTGGGCATAATGGACTTGTAGTACCAAATACTTGATTTGCGAGTCCTTGCCCACCTTGAAGCCAACTCCCTGTGGTAAATTCAGCTTTTGAGCATCCCTCGCCCAGGCGTAAATGATCTGAGTAAAGATATAATATATAAGGATATTCATTATCACATTTGCCCTATGCATTCGATCGTGAATGACTGGCTTAAAATGAGGTTGCATACAATTTTTTGTACATTTTAAGCAGCCATTGTATTTCAAAAGTTTACTGCAAGTATTTATACAAACTAAGGTTTAAAGCTCATATAAGAATCGAAAGTAGGAAATAGCCTAAAAAATGTCATATAAATAACTAGAGTGTCCTTTTTCTAAGTTAAGTAGTTAGGCTTGTCAAGGTAATAATGTAAGAACAAACTAAGAAATGTCAGTTTAACTTACATTCCCAATCAGTCATAAGATGAAAGCAATCTTGTTGAATGCAGTGAACCAGAGCATGCAAAGCTTTACCTTTACAATTGCATAGCTTTACATTTACGAGCTGAGAGACCCTTTTCCAAAGGACTTTCTACTATATCTAGCTGTCATAAAAGCAAGGCTAACCCATTCATATGTCAGGTAGCATTATTTCTTGAAAACAACTCTATGACTAAATTTTCGTATTCTGTTCAAAATTCTAGCGCCGCAAGCGCAGGCTTCCAGGGAAGCATGTCTGCTTCCACTTGCTGCAAGTGCAACAAGAAGATAAGGCGCCATGCATTTTGCAGTCTGGGCAAGGCATATCATCCGACCCACTTCTCCTGCCGCGACTGTGGGAGGCAGGTGGAGCCGTGGCAATTTTACGCCGTGAAGGACGAAGTGGTGTGCAGCGAGTGCTATCTATACAAACATGCCGCGAAGTGCTCCACCTGCCGGGCCCCCATCGTGGACCGTGCCGTGGTCACCATGGGTCGGAAGTGGCACGAAAAGTGCTTCCGTTGCTTGAGCTGTAACAAGCCGCTGCTCTCTTCGTCCTTTTATGAAGTGAACGGATTTCTCTTCTGCAAGGAGCACTTCCGGGAGCAGTTCTCATCCCGCTGTGCCGGCTGCGGGGAGCCCATTGGAAGGCGAGCCGTAGTTGTCCTGAACACCAAGTGGCATGTTGAGTGCTTCAAATGCCACGTCTGTTGCCGACAGCTCCGGGGCACTAAGTTTAACGTGCATGACGGACGTCCCCTTTGTCAGAAGTGCGAAGAATGGGCGCTCAACCTAAGTCGCCAAATCTTGCGGTGCAAGTTAAATCGTAGGTTATCTGAAGACTTTTGTACCTGAGAGTTGGAATGGGGTCCGCAGGGACTGGCCGAGTCCTCGCCCGAAGCTCGGTTCATCTCTCCGCAGTTCCTATTGTGTTGAATTATTATCATTAGTAAGCAGTATGCTGTGAAGTTTCTTCCGAGCTCCAAATTTACCAAGTAGTTCTTGTGGTTCCGGGCTCTCCGCATCCGTAGAGCAGCATGTGGTGGGCCGTGTTCATAGTGGCATTGGGATTGAATCCAACTGGATTTAGGGGAAACATTGCCATTAAAACTTTTGTTGCATGTAAATAATAATAAATAAAAACCCTGGTGTGAGGGACGTACCAATATAGTAGGTGGTAGTTGGATCGACTTTGATGGGGGTGCACAAGTACAGATCCGGCTAAATTTGGTTAGTATTCAAAATATACACATGTCATAGGATTAGTAAAGTAATATTCATTATTCGAACGGGCCAAGAGCGTGGCCTTCGCGACCCCCGACAATACAAAGGCAGATGTGTAAGTATCCAGAGCGCAGGATCCACGAAGCGGCGCAATCTACAGGTTTCACAGTGCGAACGCCGTGGGTGTCGCGAATCGTGTGTGTATATGTCGAGGTGACAATCCAACCATATGGTTACATTTTGCAGGGAACGCAAAGACTTCCACAGAACAAATCCCCTTGGATACTTTACAATTTATCATTTACTTTTCATATTATATGTTTGCACATTTATTACAGCAAAATGATTGCGCACGGGTTCAGAAATTAGCTCTTCCTCCCCGGATACACAATCCATACGGAGCTATGTACATATATGCATTGACAGGTTACTCACGGTTTGCGGAGAAACCTTGGGCATCAGGAACGGAAAGGAGCCAATGTCGCCTGTTGCCGAGTTGGTCTCGAGATTCCGTTGGTGACTAGAGCTCTGGTACATCCCCTGCTCCACAAGGCCGTTCACAGCTATCAGGCTGATAAGGACGCATCCCAGGGAAAGGTACATTCCGGATATGGATATTCGAGACATTTTTGTATTTCCGCCCACTTGTAATGAGAAAACAAAAATAAAAACCTTCCTATGTGGAAGAACTCGCGTTTTATTGTTCTCGGATCGCTGCTCTATATTTTCTACACACGTAGGCTCGGCCCAGAATCGATAGTCAGAATAATCGATAGTCAGAGCCGGAGATATAGTCAGAGATGCCAGGGCTTCGAGCACACCTTGAGCGGTGGATTTAAAAAATTACTTCAACAGAAGTTTTTTTTCTACCAGACACGGCTAGATCGATTGGGCTCTTATTGCTGATTATGAATATTTTGATTTATAGTGTCGGAAATGACTTCATTGTTCTGTGCTTCTGACTAATTTAATAATTCCCCGAAAGGAGTATTGAAATTTCAACATTTATCCATAATTTTTCGCCAAATTAAAACTTAAAAATATAATAACTAAGCAAAAATACATTCATTTTAAATAAAAAATTTTTTCTGAGTTAGTTTTTTCAAGGCTAATATTTGTGCTTTCTAAATTTCAATTTATTTTTAAATAAATTTTGTTAAATTTTTTTAAAATTTTAACAATTTAATCCCTTAAAACTTTAAATTGTTCTATTCTAATAGACACCAGAATACCCGAATATATATGATGATTTATAGGGTCGAAAGTGATTCTTTCACTGCGTTGTAAGCATCTGACTAAAATTATAATACCCTGCAATGGTTTGAAAATTAGTTTTTTTAGAAATTTTGTTATGTAACCCCTTATAAAATGTTAATAAATTTTGTTCTCTAGCTGAAATGGGTTATTCCGCTGATGCAGATAAAGAATCTATGTGACATATGTGTCTACTTAAATAAATACGATGTTGCTTCCGATTTCGATACACTGCGGAGGATTTCGCTCTCACGCATGCGCCAAACCATTGATTTTTGTAACAACACACAGCTCCAATGTTTATGGTGCGCTCTGGCAGATATAATTGCAATAGGCCTCAAGTTGGAACCGCGGGGATTTCGAAACTATCAGGTGCATAAATGGAGGAGGATCAGGGCGATGTGATGGACCATAGCAACGGTGAGTCCCTCATAGAATTCAAGCCTTTTGGCCACCGGAAAGGTATTTCTAGCGGTATCGCCTTCCGTTGAATGGAAATGAGGCCAGCGGTGTGCTAAATTATTAACAAAACAATATACGCACGCATTTTAGATGACCCCATGGCCCACCAGGACTCGACGAGCATGCTGAATTTAATGGACCCCAGCTCGTTCAGCATGCCGCCACCGAATCTGCACTCGTCGAAGGTGATCAATCCGAACAAGGCGATATTCACCATCGACGCCAACACGGGCCAGATCTTCATAGTGAACAACAAGGCCTGCCAGTTGTTGGGCTATACGTCGCAGGAGCTGAGGAACAAGGGCTTCTTTGACCTGCTGAACGGGAAGACGGAGAGCCACATCTCGTCGCTGGCAGAGATGCAGATTGAGGGTGACGAGGGCCGCGTGGTTCTGCTGAGCGGCAAGGTGATCGAAATGAAGACCAAACCTGGCACCAAGATCCTGGTCTCGCTCTGGATTCGCCAGATAAGCAGTGATGGGCGGCACATAGCCGTAGCGGAGCCTGTGGAGCGGCACATCTGTCACATTAGCATCGACCGATTTGGGGTGATAACATCGGCCGACTCCACCACTGCTACAATATTCTTTTACGAATCCACCGACGGCGTGGTTGGTCTAAACATACTCGCGCTTATACCGTTCATAAAGCTGCCCGATCCCGACAGCAGAGATCCGATTCCGAAGAGCCTTCGCAAGCAGAGGGCCACCGGGCGAACGACGGACAATGTAAAGTTCCCCCTGTGCCTGCTCATGACGCTGGACG
>JAEIHY010000228.1:0-14105 GCA_018904565.1 Drosophila tsacasi
GCTGCAAGGGTATACAAACTTCGGTTTGCCGAAGTTAGCTTCCTTTCTTGTTGTATTTTAAAAAGACTTGAGTAATTGGAAGCAACTGCTTCTCCTCGTCTTGGTCCAGGTTTTGAATCTGTTCTTGTTTTCATTATCGTTACCACTAAGGTTACTCTACATGAAATTAATTGCCAAGCTGCATAATTTTTAAATTATATATTTCTCAGGGGTTTTGACTATAAATATTCCCTTCTTTGGCTTTTTTTTTTTTACCCTCAAGTCTGATAAACTCTCAATTTGAACTTAAAATAGTGTTCGGCGTTCTTGTTGCCCTCTAAATCCTAGCAAATAAATTAAATATTAACCGAACACGTGTACGTACGAACAAGTAATAGATGTGTGGCTTTTTCTTATATATAAATACATATATTTAGATATATATATATATATATATATATAAATTTTAATAGATCAAAGTCAAGGGGGAATGGGAATGGGCTTGGGGCATAAAAACTCACTCGTTTGACAGCTCATTTTGCATAATTGTGCGGAGCGACGGGCGGCGCATACGAATTGATTATTGAACCGAATTGAATTCCCTGCCATACGATATACCCTAAACATGTTGTTCATGTACATGTACATGTATTTTTTATGGTTTGATTTATGATTGCCAGGCCGAGCCTCGGAGTCGGAGTCCGGAGTCCGGAGTTCCTTAACGATTGAGCATCAAAAATGCTAATTGAGCTGTTTATCGATTTGTCAACAACAATAAGCGGCGCAACAATTTCGAACAATGGCCACATTGGCGGCGAAAATGATTTTATATTTCATTGTTGTTGTTTCGGGGGTTTCGGTTCCATAACCCCCCCACCCCCCTTCCCAAAAACCCCCCCCTTTCTTCACGCTACCCATTGAGCTTTATTGCCTATTAAAATTGTGTCAAAATGTGTTTGAAATTTTTTATTGTTAATTATACGCGGCGGGCGTAATGTGGAACCAATAAACAATATCGCCATCGCAATTGGAATTCGGTGTTAATCTTTTGTTGTTTTCCTCTTGTTTTATTTCTATATATACATATATATATATATACATACTTGTACATATATATTTTTGTGGGTTCATTGGAATACGGGGAATTAATTTGGGCAACTAATTAAAGTATCAGTAAAGGCGGGCAAGCGTGAAACCGAAACCAAATCAAAATCGAATTCAAATAAAAGCCAAGAAAAACGAAAATCGCTCAAATGAATAGACAGCCGGATCGGACAGGCTTCAAGTCAAAGTTTTGCACAGATGCAGGGCTTTACACTGTTAGAAAATAAGTGGAATACCCTTTTTTTAAAAAAAAAGGTTGAGAAATACTTGGAAAAGAGTTGACCAGCTGACTTTGTTCATGTTTTAAATTTATTTCTATATTTTCTAGCTCTTTAAGAGACTTGTATAAAATATTAAATATTTATTATATATTTTTAAATGATATTAAATATTTTAGGGAATTTCGAGAGTGAGTGTAGGGTAGAAACCCTACAAAATAATTTAAGAAAATACTTGTAAGAAAACTATCATAAAGGAAGGCTTACAAACAAACTTTTAACTATTTTCAATGTTTTTGTATATTTTCAAAGTCTATCTTTTTGCTAAGAAATTTTATAGGTATGAAATATTTCCTGGATATATTTTAATCGGACTCTTAAATACTTTCGTGGGTTATTTTTCACCTAGCAGTTAAGCACAGATTCAATTACCAGGAACTTAGCTTGGAATTAAGTTCAGAAGATAATATTTATATAATTTGTATATAATTGTATATTTTCCACCTGTATCTTTTGTTTAAAAGATTTAACCTTTAAATAATATTAAATATATACTGGATGTATTTTAACAAGACTCTGAAATGTATTTTTATGCCAGGATATTAGCTCGGAATTGAGTCTTAAGTCTTGAGGCATATATTTGGACTATTTATAATTACATTATTTCATTTTCAAGTCTTATATTATATAAGGACTTGATTAAGGAAGCTCTAAAAATTATTAAATATTTATAGAACTCATTTTAATGAGACTTTAAAATATTTTCGGGATTTTGCGGCAGTGCAGAAGCCCAGTGGAAAGGGACTTTGCGCTGAGTTTGAGTAATGAGCTTTGGAGTTCCACTGACCGTCCTGACTGAATGACTGACTAAATGACCAAATGACTGACTGAGTGACTGAGCGAGTGACTGACTGACTGACTGACTGACTGACAGAACCCCGAAAGAGATCGCGGGGCTCGCTCCTGACTGACATTTGATTATTGGCTTCCAATTTGTTGCAGATTCTGTTTTCTTTTTTTGTGTTTTTTTTTTTTTTAGTTTTGTGTTTTGTTCCTCCCCATTCAAGCGCAAATTGCGTGCCTGGCAATCACGGTTCGCAAATTTGCAAATTTGCTGGAAAAAAAAAAAGATATAAGCCAGCTACCAGAAAGAGATGGCACGAGGCCCAGGGAAAGAGATGGCAAGAGAGAGGGCCGAACAGAAGTCAAATTGTGGCCAACATGGAAATTAATGGAGCAATGGAGCGATCGGAGATCGCAGAACGCGGATCGCAGATCGCAGATCGGAGTTGGAGAAGAGATCACGGCTGCTGTCGTTGCTACCTTTGGCTGCTTGTTGATTGTTCAGAGTTGCCAATAGGACTTTTTTTGCTTAAACAAAAAACAAAAAATAAATACCAAAAACTAAATTAATAAACAAATAAAGAGATGAGCAGCGGAAAATAGGATCGATAAATAAAATGTATACAAAATAAACACAAGTAAATCCATTTAAAATTATAAATTCAACATTTTGTAATAGTTGCAAGGTCACACCACATTTGAAATGCAGTTTTATGGTCACATCATTTACATATTAAATATTATTTTCAATAAAAATGCAAATATTAATTAAAACTTAAAGTTATTAAGGGCAAATCGATACAAATTTTAAGCAAAGAGAGTGTTTGATAAGGAAATGAAATATTAATAGTAGTTGCAAGGTCTCACCACTACATTTAATTGAATTTAGGTAAAAAGTTATATATTTTAACCAAGGCTAGTATAAATCATTAATTTAATAATTATTTTTGTTGTTTTAATGATGATTTTAATATAATAACTTACTTACATGCTTAATAAAAGTTTAAAAGCTTAAAGAAAATACAGATTTAAATGCATTTTGAGCTCGCAAAGCCAGAAAAATGTATTTAAAAATATATTTCTATTATGTATAGTATATTTTTTTATATTTGTATCTATTTATATATAAATTTCTGCGCTTAAAGGAGACAACCTGCCAGCACTGGCGATGCTGCTGGCAAATCGGCGGCAGGAAAGGAGTTATTAAGACGGAGCGGGATGGCCATAGCCGCCATAGAGGTTGCCCCCCAGTCCACCTTTAGTTTTATTTCTTATTTTTGCCTTATTTTATTTTACTTTACTTTTCTGTTCGTACTTTTCGCTCTGTTTTCTGTTTAATGAAGGCAGTTCGATCGATTTGGCTGGCAGCGAATCGTGGCAGTCCCAGACGCCCCGATTTCCAGTTTCAGTTGCAGATCGGAGGGTTAGAGATGGCACTTTTCATGTATTCTGTGGTTATAAATATGTTTTTGATATATGTAATATAATATATATATATATAATATATATTTAAAATATACAGAGAAAATTAACTTGTGTGGCTTACAAGTTATTTTTTGAAACTTTAGAAAATATTTATGGGGTTTAGAATTGCAATTGTTTTCCTCTTATTGTTTTTTAATAGTTTTATTTTATTTGATCTTTATTTTTTCTATTATTTGTTGCTTTTATCCCATTTCACGTGCCACCCTGCCTCCCATCACTGGCTGCTGGCCAATTTCAGTTAGCCGCCACAGTTGCTGTTTGGTAGCAGCAGCAGCAGCAGCAGCAGCAGCCTCTGTTGGCCAGAGCCCTGGGTCCCCGTCCCCCCTCCACGAACAGCATTTTCGATCTGTCTGTCAGTCAGCTGCCATTTTTGCTTGGCTCGAGACCCGCCGCCAGGGACCCCGGCGACTGGGATCCGCGGACTGGCCAACCACCAAGTTGGCGAACCAATTGATTGACATTGCCCACAACGCCCTTTTTGTAGCCAGCAGCCCAAAGTCGAACTCGGAGTTCGAGGAGCTCGACTCTATTTTCGCTGGCCAACTGTACCGGAAGTGTGTGAAAATACTGTCATTCATTCAGCACTTCTTGTGAATTATTACTTGTATGAGCCGAGAGCCAACGAACACCGGCAGCAGCAGTAACTACAAATTATACAACAATAATTAATTAAGCCAAAAAAAAACAGAAAAACCAGTTGGCCCAGAGGAACCGAAGTTCATTCAGGAAAAACTGACAATGACAAAAACCGAAACAGTTAGCGGTTAGCAGAAATACAGGCACGTTGAGAGCGGTCAAAGCCGTGTAATTATGAAATTCAAAGAAATGAAGCATTAAACCGAAACAAGAAATATGGCATGATATATGGCCGGAATGGAGAGCCGGGCTAAAAAATATGTTTATAACTAAATTAGCATGAAGTTAAAGCTGAAAATGAAGCTGAAAATGAGGCTGAAACTGAAGCTGAAACTGAAGTCCAAATCCAAGTCCGAGTCCGAGTCTGAGGCTCCTCCATTGATAACTCCAGCTTGGGGTTTATATATGTGCAACATCTTTGTTGTTGTTGTTGTCAAGTTGACAAATTAATACACAAAACTAGCCCTTTTTGAAGTTAACCGACGGGATTTCAAATTGGGAAGCGCCATAAAAAAAAAAACAAAACAAAAAAAACCAAAAACCAACTCTTAAAGTCCATATTTTGATGGCCACTTTTTTCTCACCATTTTTAGGTTTGCTTTTCGCTTTACGATTATTTTTACAACTATTATTATTATTATCTCTCGTTGTTATTAGATTTTACAATTTCCAGTGAATGGAGCAACTACTGTGGCATGAATTTATAGCCATTAACAAGTAACTCAGAGAAATTCAAAGAAGGCATACAAATATAAATAAAAAGGGTGTCTCAAGCATTGGTGTTATTAAGCTTCAATTTCCTGGTAACTCTCTCAGATATTTCCCCCCCTCCGATTGGTTACACATAATTTCCACCAACAATTAGTCCATCTTTCCCGACACTTTCCCATCTCCTAAGACATCTCCTTCTTCTTCCTTCAATTGACTCCCAGTCACTGGAGATTTTCCATTTGAACGTTTTCCCAGGCCCAGGCCCCGGTGTACGTGTACGTGTACACATTTCTAATTAAATTTTCAAAGTTGCTTTGCCATTCTGTGCGGATTTTTGATTGACATTTTACATTAAATGCTCTGCAAGTCCGTGGATCTAGCCAGCGAGCCTCCATGGACGGGGGGCAACGTTGAAATTGATCAATTTCACATAATTTCAAGGCAAGTCGGAGACGCGGTAATGCAAATCCGACAGATGCGACTACAGCTCGAGTTGCTCGAGCTCCGGCTTCAAGAAGAAGAAGTTAGTAGAAGATTTTGGATCGTTTTTCCTGGCTCTTTTCTGCAACTGGAGAAGTAGTTTTCTTTTTTTTTAGGTTTTCCTGGATTTTTCCTGGTCTCTGGTGGTGGTGGCTCTTGGTTTTTAGGGACCTCCTCGCTTATGATTGACAATGCCGGGATTGAGTCGAGGCTGAAAGCATTCCCCAATCCTGAACCCAATCCCAATCCCTATCTCCAGTTGATCCAAACTGAACTGAAAAGCGATCTGAGATCCGAGAACCGCGAATCCCAATCCGTAGCCGAGTCCGAATCCCTGACAGCTTGACGGCCTTTGGGCGCTTTAAACGTTTCGGTGGCCTCCCGCGCCACTCCGCGCCCTGCACTCGAAATAAATGTCAGAAAAATGTAGCAAAATAATAATATAAATATTAATACTTATATTATTTTGTAATATTATATTTTTTTGTATATAATGTCCGTAAAAGGAAGAGTTTTTTGTAATGATTTTCATTTTACAAAACAAAATTTGGGAGGTTTTCCGTAAAGAACTAAAGAACTTCATTATATTTTCGTATAGAAATTTATTTCTTGAGTACAAATCTTAAATATATAACCATAAAAGTTATTTATACAATTATCCTAGATTCTTTTTTAACTAAAAAAAAAATATATACCCATTTTTGCAGGCCTTGAAATCTTCAAATGTTCTCTTTTAAAAAATGTAAAAAAATAGCTAAAAACTTCTTCAAATCTTCAATTGTTCTCTTTTAAAAAATCTAAAAAAATAGCTTAAAACTTAACAAACATTCTTTACCCTTCGTTTTATTTTTTTCCATTACTTCCCCTTATTTTTTTTGCCAGTGCACGACAGCTCACCTGAGCTTCCGCCCCGCGCCTTTTAATTGCTCGCCGTCTGCTGGATTTCTTCAGCTTCTTTCACAATTCTCATTGATCTTTTTTCGAATGTGCGCAACTGTCGGATTTTGTGAGCTGTCAGTGAGCGAGGCTGTGGATCCTCCTGTGGTGCCTCCCCTCCCTCCCAATTCCCCCTGCCTTCCCCTCTCCCCCTCTCCCGGTGGCTGCTCGGATGTGTGTCTGTGGCGTGGCATATCTTTGATTTGCTAATTAACGGTTTGTCGGTTCAGTTTGACATTTGAACATGAGTTCTTGACATTTCTCTCTCTCTCTCTCTCTCAGCCGTTTTGTGGGGCGTCAAGGGGTTAAGACGGGATTTTTGTTTTCGTTTCCAGGGGAGGGGGGAGTGAGGAGCATATTGATTTGATCTGACCTTGTGCCAATTCTTCTTAATCTGAGAAGCATAATTTAGAGAATATTGGAGGAAGACTAGATGGGTTTTTCCAGGAAAAGATGTAATATTTGTGGCTTTGAGGGGTTTAAATTCATGACTTGTATTATGGGGATTTTAGCTTAATTTAATGTTTTATTTAATATGTATACGATTTATTTTTAAAATCGTAGTAAAAACTAATTAACTGGAATATTTCTTACATTTTCTCTTTGTAACTCAGGTTTCTTAGCCTTTTTTTACACTTTAATATAATCCTCTGTTTCGCTTAAATTGTGGCAACTTTACATCATTTTATGAGTTTATTTTATATACTTTTTAATTATTTTTAGGGTTATATTTATTATTTTTTTTAATATATTATATATATTTCAAAATATTTGCATTTTTACTTATTGTTTTACTCTTAAATAGAATCTTCTGTTTATCTTAAATTGTGATGGCTTTACTTCAATTTATGCTTTTATTTACATATTCATTTACATATATATTTATATACATATTCTATAGGGTTATAAATAATATTATAACTCTGTTTTCTTGACGACTAACTTTACCCTTTCCCCTATTTTTACTCTAAAATAAAAACCCCTTTCTTTTGTTTAATTACTATTTCCAGAATACCTTAGCTCTTAGCTCTCTATTTTTATTATTCCTTTATTTTTTCCCCTACCTAACATATTATTCCAAGTACAAATCGCTGTTGGTAAGACCAAATTGATGGTCAACTGGTATCCCCGACAAGGCCCAAACGGTGTTAACACCTTGGCCGTGTCCCATTCCGCCCGGTTAATATTAATGATGATGTGGTGTTGATGTTAAGTGCAGTTTAATAAATGAATTGTCTCCCATTCCAGGCGCTTTTTCAAGCTGTCGTTTCAGCCTCCGCAGAATTTTCAAAATGCAAAAATAAGAAAAAATTGAAGAAAAATAAAGAAGAGGCACTGGGCACTTCCCGTTGCCCAAAGGCAGCTCGTAATCCATCACCAGATTTCGTTTTGCTTGGCTTTCAGGTCGGTTTCTGTTGCATTTGCATTCCCAGTTGAAAAGCACTGAGAGAAAGGAGGGGTTTGTGGGTTTGTGGGAAATTTCAATAAAATAAATAAGACGTGAAGAAAGTAATTAAGAAGGTAAAAAGGGTATGGAAATGTATAATTTATAGTAATTAGATCTGTTTACATTTTATTTTATTCTTAATGAATTTATTAGCAAATAACCTGTTTTTTAGTATTGCCATACTTTTGATTATTTACTTTTTTGTCCCACTGTTGCACTCTGTCTCACTGCTGTCCTTGCCCCACTGTGGCAGAGCCTCTTGCTTACAACTTCTTCGACTGACAACTGCAACAACTGATGTATCTTAGACAACAACAGAGCCACATCGAGATGTCTTGCACTTGCAACTGCCAGGCTACACTGACACAAAAGTCTTTAAATAACAATGTAATATATTAAACTATAATATATTACATTTACATAATTTATAAAGGGATTTTAAGGCTTATATTTCTCGAATTACTTTAACTTTTAAGCCTTCTCTTTCCCAAAAAAACTCGCATTTTCTCTCAGTGCCCAGTGCCTGCTCTGTGGAACCTTTGAGCCAAGTGTTTGGGCATCATCCCCCCTAAGCCTTCGTCCCTCCTTTCGTTTCGGTTGCTAACGTCTTCTAACAAGGCTAAGAAAAATGGGCCCAACGCCAACTTTTGGCTAAGGCGCAAACACATTAAAAATTGCTTCTTCCTTCGTCTTCTGCCTCTTGGTTGTCTTCAAAACTGCCCTAAATTGTTTTTGTTTTCATGGTTTGCTGTTATTGTTGTTGTTTTTTGTTGGTATCGGTGTTTGGCATTATACTCTAGGATACAAGGGAAAAGGAAAGCCCAACTACAAGCCAAGAACTTGAACTTTGAAGGTAGACAGACGTAGACTACAGCTTTCAAAATATAAATAAATTTTAAATGGAAATCTGAGAAACTTCTTGAATTATATTTTATAGATTTAAAAAGACAACAAAGCATTATATAGGGTATTAGTTTTTCGTTAGTTTCGTCAGTAATCTCAGACTCTTTTGCCAATTGAGCCTCGAGCCGCAAATGCACTTTGCGAAAAAAGCATTTCCTCCAAACTTGTCTCGATTTTTGCGCTGCCTGCCCCGCGGCGATTTTAGTGCGAAATATCCAACAAGTTTGCCAGTTTTGTGCGCTCTGAATGCACTTAAAAAAGCAATAAGTAAAGGAAATTACATTTTGTGAAAAATCCAGGGTAATTTAAAGCTGAATTTATAATAGAAATAGATTGATTTACTAAATAATCTAACATAATTTAACGTTAACTTTATAATTTCCAAGAGGCTCCATGGTAATGTTTTTTTTTATCTTTCTTCCTTGAAATCTCTCATTAATATTAACTTTATCTGTTCTAACTGTAGATATTCCATTATATATATTCCATTATATATATTCCATTATATATATTCCATTGCCTCAATAACCCTTCAAACCTTTAACCTTTTCGCAATGGCAGCATTTTTCTGCCAGTGCATTTCGCTGGTGCAGCAACAATTTGCAGCCTGGCCATGCGATTTATCTTTGGGCTGGCAAGTTAATGTGGCAATTGTATGCTAAGCAGCAAATGCAATGCTTTTCCACCAACCAGGTGGACCAGGCGAAGGAGGAAGGAGAAGGGAGGCCTTGGAAAATAGGGGGCGGGGCCGGGGCAACGGTTTTCATGAATGAATTAGGCGGTGGGCAAAGTTTGGCTCTCGGTGGCGAAAGGGCAACAACTCAATTTACAGTTGTTATATTTGCTTCGTCTTTTTTTTTTTGTTTTTTTGATTTTTTTTCTTCTTACTGCTAATTTTTCTTTTTCTACCTATTTTTTTTTTATTTCCATTTCTTGTGCATATATTTTTTGTTTCTGTTTCCTTCTGACCAAGTGGCATTCCTTGGCCCAAGGGTCGTCGTCGGCCATATTTTTTGTTCGCCGAAGACGCATTCTTGTATTTTTCGTTTCTTGTATTTTTTGTATTTTTTGGGACATCTCATGGGTGTGATTTTAATTTCATACACAAATGAACGCGAGTCCCAGGCCCCGCCGAACTATGGGTGGGAATAATGCCCGGAGAAGAGCAATAACTCCCACGAAGATTAATAACATAGAGCGGCACACACACACACACAACAGACACACACACACACATACACACACACACACACTCACAACATACACACTCGTAAATAAATAACAAAAGGAAATACAAAATGCACAAAAAGTGAACAATAAGCGCGGGGGCGATAGAGAAAATGAAATTTATGCATAATGCCGAAAAGCGAGCAGGCGAATGGCCCATCAAAAGAGCGCCCAATAAAAGCAACAAACTGAAGAGAAATATTCAAAAAACAAAAAAAAAAACAAAAAACAAAAAAAAAAAGAAGGAAAAACAAGGAAAGCAGCAAGAAAATTCCAAACTAGGAAGAGCAATTGCTATGAATTGATGGGTGGCGGCAAGGACTGTTCCCATGAAGAGCCCTTGACTTCGAGATGAGGCCAGCAGGAAAATTAAAAACGAATCAGATATGCCCTGGGAGTGTGCAAAATATATAGAAGAAAATATATATCCCAAGTATATTGTACGTATAAAATATATATTAAAATAAAATACAGTAATTCATAACAATCAGAGCTAAAAAACTCTTCCTTAAAAGTAATATAAATACTAAAATTGAACTAGAAATTAAATAAAAGTATGCTTTACATATTCCCTTACGTAGTCAGTCCCACAGCATTATCTTCAAAAGCATACCCTCTCAGATTTCCCAGTGACATAGGCATCTCAAAATGGGCCACATCCTGGCTCGTCGTACATCAAGGATCAATGGCACGTAGCGGCACTAAAGTTATTAAAGCCATAAGAAGCACAGCCAGGCGGACGGGCGCCCGCAATCCAATCTCAATGCCCAACCAGTCGGGCGTCCATATGCAAAAAAAGAAAAAAAAAAAAAACACAAAAATTATATATACACATATATTTCCACATATATTCATATATATATATATATATATATATGTATGTATGTATATAGTATATGGCTGAACATGTACGATACATTTTTGACGCACCCCCTCGCCAAAGCGGAGCAACACGACTTTAAACCCATCAAACCATTAACAACATTGGGGACGGGGGACAGTTCTTCCACCTTCCACCACACGGTCACACTGGCAAAAAAAAAAAACTTGATGGAAAACTAAAAGAAACTAGAAGAAAGGGATTTGGAGTACAGTCAGTAGCCAAAAATTAAACACAACTAAAAACGGTTTAAAAAATACACGAAAAAAGTAAAGTAAAAGGTTTAATGGGAAAAGTTATAAAAGGGGCCAATGTGACCAGCTGAAATGAAGAAGATTTAACAAAAATATTTGAAATAATATAATAATAATAAGAAATCTTAGAAAGCGACCAGCCCTTTCCTATGAACAGAACATCTTTACATCTAAAATTTGTTGAAATATTTCCATTTCATATATACCACTATTTTCTCTCTGTGCATCCCCTACCCCCCCTGCTTCGTGTGAGTAAAAATTTGCGTATGAGTCAACGGCAACGACGTTTATCTTTCAACCACCGCCCATCGTAGAGAGAAGACACAGGTATGCATATAGAGGCAGCCACCCCACTCCCACTCCCACCCCCATCCCACATCACCATCCTCCAGGCAACCCCTCCCCAGTCCTGATATGTATCGCCCTTGTCGTCTACAGTTATAAAATATATATGAGTAGAAGCGACAAACGACAAACGGCAAACGACAAACGACAAACGCTTGGCTCAAGAAAAATCGACATGGCAAACGTGTCGGAAACGTGTCGCAAATTTGTCCGCCGGAATCGGAATGGCAGCGCGTACGGCTCGCCCACTTTCCGGGATTACGGAGCGGTCCATTACGGTCACATATGCATATATATATATATATATAACATGTATAAAGCTATATATATCTGCACCTATCTGTATGCATAAACCAGGTCTCTAAAACTACGCAAAAAAAAAGAAAGAAAGCAAAGCTGGGGAACAAGAAAGAAGGGAGCCACAGATTGCCTTGGGTTAGTTTTAAAATAGTGCGGGATTATCCCTTGGTTATGTGGGGATCTCGGGGAATTAACCTTTGGGCATCGAAGATGAAAAGTTGGGGCTTACTGAGGGGTTTTTTCTAATATTTTAGTTAGTTCTGGATTATTATTTTGGGGGAATTTTAAAAGCTGTTAAATATTTATTATATATTATTATATATTAATTATATATTTATAAGTTTATTCATTTGACTTATTTATTATTTATTTATTGCTAAATATTGAAAGCTATTAAAGGGTTAGCAATTGAATTTCTATGCCATGAGAGCATTAAGCATTTCTAAAACATTTCCCGAATATAAACCTTTATTATTTATTCATTAACATAATATAAAAAATATTTCACACTGTTTCAAAAATTTATAAATATTACTATAACTTTGCTAGCTACAAAAACAAACTACTAAATGAAGAGAGTCCTTTTGAAAATACTTATAAAATACAAAATGTATTGCCTGTTAATTAAAATATACTTTTCACAGCTTAAAAAACCTGGGAAAATATATTTGAAACACAAAACCTGTCTGAAAATATTTAACCATTTCAATAAAATTTCCCTTCCATGCACCTTTCCCATTCTGTTTACCAGCTTTTACACTGTTTTTGAAAAGCAAATAAATATGGCAATAACTTTGCTGGCTCTGCCACGAAAAAACCTGTTATTCAATTAAGAGAAAGTCCTTTCGAAATTAATGCGGTTCTGGTTAAAGTTGTGGAAAAGTCGGCTTTGGCCGAGAGCTGGTGCTCTCCGCACATTAACGCCCGTAACGTAATTAAACAAAAATAATGGTCTCAATAATCAAGGAAGAGCAGAGCCCAGAAGCCCAGAAGCCCATTAAAGCCCAAGAGCTACCCCTTTTTTAGTGTGTGTTTTCGGGAGGCACCCACCACCAGCACCCTCTTTTTTAGATTTACACACACATGGAGATTTATGGGCGGCTGTATCAAAAATCAATTAATGACAATAATTTTAAAATTAAAACAGAGAAAACAATTCCGCCAACATGTGTGAAATTTAATGACTTTGAAGATATTTATGGAAATAGACCAAGGAAAGGAAGGCCCGGGCTCCAGTTCAGCCTCAGCTCCATTTCCATTTCCATTTCCATTTCGTTGGCAATTATCGAGTATATTGCGTAGTCCTCGCTCGTCCTGCCTCGAAGGATGATGCCCTTTGTAATTAGATGAGCAGCTAGCATCGCAAGGGTTTAATTACATTTTGAATGGGAAATTTATGAAACAAGTTTTTCGCTTTTCGCTCTACTCTCTCCCCTCGGCCCTCGGCCCTCCTCCGGCTGCCATCTGGCATTGCCAGCATGTGTGCCCGATTGTCTCCGTTTTCTATATAGTAGTCCCTTGGTCCTTTGTGTGTATATATCCTAGATGTATATATATATGTATACCATATATATCCTTTGCCTTTTTGGCCCTCCGAATATCCCATTTTCCGGTAGCTTTTGCTGTTTTTTTTTTTGTGTTTTTGGGACCCTGCGGCAAAATCTTTTGTTTTTGTATTGGCGGCAAGGCAACTACTTATAATTAGTGGAAAAAGGAGTGAAAGGATCATCAAGGCTGCTGATAATTATATGCAAATAAACGGGGATTTGTATAAAAAAATAATTTCAGATTTTAAACACTTGACTTTGTGTGGGATTTATCGGGGAAATCCTTGAAATCCTTGAAATTTCATCGGCTGAAAGTCATTTAGTGGCCTAAAAGTAGGCAGCAGACAGGCAGCTAGTGTGTGTGTGTGTTTGGGAAATTGTCGATGGATGAAAATGGATGCCGCAGGCCAGCAGCCGCGGCATTTTCAGGACCAAAAGAGCAGCAGCAGCAGCAGCAGGGACAGGCGCAGGCACAGGCACAGGACCTCTCCTCGTCCGAAAAATGTTAATTGATTTATGTTTATATTTGTGCAACATGTTGATGCCGCACATCACACACACACACACACACTCTCAGTCAGTCAGCGGAAATCGCTCGCGGTTGTCGGGGGCGGCGGCAAATGGCAACAGGGGCGTGGCCGGGACAGAGACAACAGCGAAAACAAACAACAAACGGCGGCGGAGGCAGCCACGTTAATTGAACAACATTCGACGCCAAGCTGAAACCGAAACCGAAACTGAAACGCCCAAAAACAGACGGGGAAACTCAATTTGAGGTGAGTTTTCCCAGCATATTTGCTTGTAATTACA
>JAEIHY010000231.1:0-25132 GCA_018904565.1 Drosophila tsacasi
GTCATTTAGCTAACTTACAGACAGCTGATGCCAGTGCGTCAGCTGCGCGAGCGGTCTGAACTTCAGACTGAAGTTGCTTACACTTCGAGTGCCGGACCCTGTAGGCACATTTACGGAATGTTTGATTTTGTCAAATAGATGGAGAAATAAATATTATTTTAACTGAATACTACCCCCCTTCTAAGTTGGCTTTGACTTTAAAAAAACTTAAATACAAATTATTTTCTGATACAAAATCATTAAAATCTAGGCGCGTTAGATATTTAAATAGAATTTGAAAAAAGAAAATGTGAAAATTTGCATATCAACAGTGCTCGAAAATGTTATAAAGCCTGCAGTATTTTTATAGTATATTCCGTTTGTCGCGTTTTCCAAGCATTCGGTCACACCAGCCAGTTGTTCGCAGCAAAAAAAAAGAGAGATTTCTCGGATTAGATGAGATACCAACGAAAAAATTATTAGTCAAGTGTCCCGAGAAGTAACGCCACTCCGAGACCGCTCCACGCCAGGCCACTCCACTCCATTCCGATCCAGTCCAGTCCAGCCCCAGTCCAGCAGCGAGTAGAGAAGAACTCCTCCTCCTCCCCCTCTGACAGCAGAGCCCAAGAGCCACGACCGAAGAGGAGGGCAGAGCGAAAAGAGCGAACAACAAAGTGTGAAGAAGCAGCGCCAGCATGTCCTGGACGGAGAAAGTGGACCCGGAGCTGATCTTCACCAAGCAGGAGCGCATCGGCAAGGGCTCCTTTGGCGAGGTGTTCAAGGGCATCGACAACCGCACCCAGCAGGTGGTGGCCATCAAGATAATTGATTTGGAGGAGGCCGAGGATGAAATCGACGACATCCAGCAGGAGATCATGGTGCTGTCGCAGTGCGACTCGCCATATGTCACCAAGTACTATGGCAGCTTCCTCAAGGGCACCAAGCTCTGGATCATCATGGAGTACCTGGGCGGCGGCTCCGCATTGGACCTGATGAAGGCTGGCAGCTTCGAGGAGATGCACATCGGCATCATTCTGCGCGAGGTGCTCAAGGGTCTGGACTATCTGCACTCGGAGCGCAAGCTGCATCGCGACATCAAGGCGGCCAACGTGCTGCTCAGTGAGCAGGGCGACGTCAAGCTGGCGGACTTTGGAGTCGCCGGCCAGCTGACTAACACCACCTCCAAGCGGAACACGTTTGTGGGCACGCCCTTCTGGATGGCGCCCGAGGTGATTAAGCAGTCGCAGTACGACGCCAAGGCGGACATCTGGTCGCTGGGCATCACGGCCATTGAGCTGGCCAAGGGCGAGCCCCCCAATTCGGAGCTGCATCCGATGCGTGTCCTCTTCCTCATCCCGAAAAACAATCCGCCCCAGTTGACCGGCAACTACACCAAGTCGTTCAAGGACTTTGTGGAGGCCTGCCTGAACAAGGACCCGGAGAACAGGCCGACGGCCAAGGAGCTGCTCAAGTACCCGTTCATCAAGAAGGCCAAGAAGAACGCCTACCTGATCGACCTGATTGACCGCTTCAAGAAATGGAAGGTGTCGAAGGGCGACGAGAGCGAGACGGAGTCGGAGAACTCCGACTCGGACTCCGATGCCAAGCAGGGCGGCAGCAGCCAGGACGAGCCCTGGATCATGACGGTCAAGGGGCTGCATATCAATAGCGCTCCGCGGGCGGGCGTCAATAGCTTCCAGCTGCAGGAGCACGAACTGACCATGCAGAAACTGATGCAGACCACACATTCACCCGCTGGCGGTGGTCCGGCCTCCTCCGCTGCCGCCTCCATAGCCGCTTCCCCTTCAGCCTCTGTGTCCGCCATAGCGGCATCCGCATCCTCCGTCTCCGTGATCACTACTAGCGAGGTTGTGGCATCCGCATCTTCGTCCGCCCTGCCCCCGCAAGCCAGCCACAACCACAACAACATTAACAGCAGCAGCAGCAGCAATAACAACAACAATAATAACAACAACAATAGCCACAACAGCAACATGAGCAACAAGCACGCCACCACCACGATGCTGAATGCAGCTCCTATGCCGAGCGCCGTGACCAGCTCCTCGTCGGCCAGCGAGCTGCAGCAGAAGCGCTCCAGTTCCAAGCCGGAGCTACGCCAATCGCGCTCCGCCGGACCACTGGATCAGGTGGAGGATCGTCGCGCCTCCCTGGGCCTGCCCCTGCAGTCATCGGTTTCGAGCCAGTCGCAGGCCGAGCAGCAGCAGCAGCGCCGCAGCAGCCAACGTGAAGCATTCCATTCGACTAACGCCGCCGTAGCCGCAGCCGGCAGCAGTGGTGGCCACAGGGAGAGCCACAGGGACAGGGACCGGGAGAACCACAGCCACAACAGTAACAGCCACGAGGAGCTTTTGGTCAGCAACCATGCGAACCACGGCAAGCAGGCGTCGGCGGGACAGCGCCTCATGCAGACGAACAGCGCCTGTTTGAACAACTTCCTATTCCCCGTGCTGACCGACATTCAGCGCAAGTATTCCGGCGGCGGTGGCGGTGGCGGCGGAGCCGGTGGACCCGGACGTAACCTGGGCGTGGGCAGCGACATCGGCGACCTGAAGTCTGTGTTCGAGCTGGCCGAGCGCTCCAGTCCCGGCGTGAGCGACCTCTTCATGAAGGAGCTGATCCACATGCTGGTGCCGGGCTACTCGGAGACACGCATCAACACCATCATGGACCGCGCCATACGCAATCGCAAGTAGTAGGTGGCAGCCGCCGCCGCAGACCAGAAGTAGCCTCTATTCCGATTCCAAGCAACAACCTACTATATACGATATACATATAAACACACCTTTATTAACGAGACCGAGACGAGGGCAAACTGCGAACTTAAAACTACAATTAAAACTAGCAGAAGCATGAGAGCAGAGGAGGAGCCGAAAAAACATATTCCGACATTTAGTGGCCAACGCAGGAGCGGTATCGGGAGCGAGATGTACATGTATTTTCAATTGAACAGTTATTTAAGCATACAATATGTATTCGTTTGTTTATCTGCAATATTAATCTAATGTAAAACATATATGACTTCAGAATAAAAAGCCCACAAAAATTAATCGTTTGAAATTGGCGCGCTCTACTGAGCACTAAGCAACTTGGCGATTCGATCTGGCAACGCTTCTAAAATACATTTCCTTCAAACTTTGGCTTCCAGTAGAGGTCAAGTAGAAGTGTTTCGTAAAATATTGGTTTTTTTAGCGGCAATTAATATAAATCATATTATTTAACATAGGGAAACCATGTTTCTTTTTTTTTATCACCCCGCTCTAAAAATACTAAAAGTGTGTCTTCCCACCATCTGGCAACGCTATAAAACTTTCTGCTATTTTCTTCTCTTTTCTTCGTAGGACCCTTTAAATTGTGGCTTGCAAACATTCGTCTAAGACCATTTGCCTCTCGCTCTCTTGCATTGCTAAAAAACGCTGAACGTCGTACTCTGTACCGTACTTGAATGTTGTATTTTTCCTGGGCATTTTTCGATATTTTATTGGCGCTCTGTCGACGGCCACACTAAACGATCAACCAAACAGCCATTTTGCATTTTAATTCACTTTGATGTCTTTTTTTTCGGGTCCCAACGCCTTTGGCAGGATAATACACCCGGGGGAAACGGATAATCCTTCAGACATGTCGCGGGAGCCTCTAGTGAACGAGGAAAGGCTGGAGACGCTCGTCTACCACCGCTCCAAGCAGTGGTCTAGTATGATAAAGGTAACGATTTCCGGAGATTTCTATGTTGGCGTCGTTTGCTCAGCCGTCTGTGTGCGCCGTGTCTTTGCAGAATTGGGCGGATTGGGACGAGGGGCAGGAGCTGTGTGTCTCTGACCTAGAAGACATATTCAAGGACGAGCATGAGGATCCCGAATTGGACGGAGTGGAGAAGGACGAGGAGGCCATTGAGGATCCTGTTCCGGAGACGAAAGTGGACATGGGCAACATTAGTGCCAGCATGAGCGTGGCGGAACTGACGCTGATCTTGTGCGCGGGCGAAGACAACGAGGCCAAGGCAGAGATGCAGGAGATCCTCAACCAGACAATGCCCGTCGTCCAGGAACACAAGCGAAAGTGGAAGGAGGCTGGGCTGGACCGCATCCTGGACACCTTCGACGAGAAGCAGATCGAGAAGCATGTGGGGCAGTGGATGCGCCGCAACAACACTGCCTTCTTGGAGGAGGCCCCGCCCGCCAAGTGCCTGTATGTGTTAAACCATGGCTCCATTTCGGAGCTCAGCGAAAACGAGTCTCTGCACTCCGTCGACACGGCCCGCTACATCCGGCAGAGCCGGCGGCGCGTTCCCAACAAGATCTCCAACACGGCCACCATTAAGATGTACCGCACGCACTCGCACCGGCGGGACGAGCTGCGGGCCAAGTACGCGTACGACGATGAGCAGGAGCATCGCCACCACATGCAGACCCTGCTGCACCGGCGGCGGGAGAAGGAGCGACAGGTGACCTACGTGAGCGCATCACCGCAGCGCTGCATACTCTCGAGCGACCACCATCCTCGGCGTAAGCACCTGCGCAAGCGACACGCCAGCTCCCACATCTTTGACTTCTCGTCCAGCGATGAGGATGATCGGTCCT
The DNA here is from genome assembly GCA_018904565.1 of Drosophila tsacasi. Taxonomy (NCBI): domain Eukaryota; kingdom Metazoa; phylum Arthropoda; class Insecta; order Diptera; family Drosophilidae; genus Drosophila; species Drosophila tsacasi. The sequence goes on from JAEIHY010000231.1 coordinate 4,578, forward strand.
ACGGCCGGTGCGCCTGCCGCTCCTGCCTGACACATCACTCGCTGTCCAGGAGCGCCTCCTACCAGTGCTGCTCGTATAGGGGAGCACGCGATTGCCTCCACCACCACCGCTCAATGGCTTCGCGGACCATGCACCACCTGCGCCGCCAGCACAGCTACGACCTCGACCTGGACTTGAGGCCGCGAATGCGTGAGAACGAGTGCAACTGCTGCACCAGCGACCGGCTCTGCTCCAATGTGGTGCACATCGCGAATAGCTCCACCGAGGAGTGGGTTGTGGAGAACTGCAGTCCGATGGTTGTGGAGCCACCGAAAGAGTTCCGGCGGCAGTCACAGCAGAAGCATCATTTGCTGGCCATTAAGAAAAGCAACCCGAAATCGACGCTGTCCAAGTGTCACAAGCAGAGATTGCCGAAAATCGTGAATCCTTCCGCCGCATCCATGGCGCTTAAGGCTCAGGTAAGTCTCCTTGGAGACACATCCGATGATGAGGATGAGGGATCGCCGAGGAAGCGCAAGATAATGCCAGTGGCTTCAACTCCTGCTACGGCAAGGAAGATTCTCAAAGCTGCTCCCTTAACTCTCAAGCAAAAGAAGGTTTCAGCTAAACAGAACAATCCAAAGGAAAATCCAGCAGACATTCTCGATTCATCCGACGAAAGCGAAGACGAAGATGTAGGAAGGGTCTGCTTGCTGGCAAAAAATTTAAAGAAAGAGTCTGGGCCAGTGGTAGCCATTGCGAAGAAGACGCCTGCTTTAAACAAACCTATTTTCCGGACCACCAGTCGATTGTCCCAAATCCCAGAAGAGGTGACCAGGCTTAAGGATCCAGAAGATCAAATCCCAGCTTCTTCTACTCAAATCTGTAAGGAGAATGATACCTGTTCAGCGGAGAAGACTTCCTCTAGAGCATTAGAAACCAACTCCAAGCAGATCCTGGATAAGCAAAAGTCGAATCAGAAATCAAAAATACCCGGCCACGTCGCCGTCGACTCTTCCGCCACTAGTGAATCTGGGACTTCCAGCCATTCTCGAGGAAGACCAACAAATAATTTGGATTCAGACAAAAAGATTACTACTCTGCACCAAGGACCCATTGAACCTAACACAGCCATTACATCGTCAGACGATAGCGAAGACGAAGAATTAAAGGAAAGGAGCCGCTTGATGAGTTTTTCGGCAGCAAAATATTCAAAGAAATCTTCAAAGACCCTGAAAGTAGCAGTCGACTCTTCGCCCTCTAAGAATGCTGGGACTTCCAACAAGATCCGAGGAAGACCAAAAAGGTCTTCGGCTGCTGAGACAATGAAAAAACGGAGGACGAGAGCTATGGCAAAAGAAAAGGCTGCGATTCAATCGCCCGATTCGCAGAAAACCGTAGCCGAGAAGGTAAAGGCTTCAAAAGCAAAAATTTCTAAACAAAAGACAAAAAAAGTGAAATCAAGCGACTCTACAAGTCTGGATAAAGCAAGCGACTCGGACGACTTGGACTTCCAGCGGGCCTTGGCCTTGTCCACAGCCACTTACAAGGATGAGCAAATGAAGCGGGCCCTCGATTCAGTCAAGATACCGGAAAATCAGCCCCAGTCGCAGTCATCGCAATCTCAGCTTGTGTTCAACAATAACAGCGTGGCCTGTAATTCCACAGCTCTCGCCAATGACACGGCCAGCACACGAGTGCTATCCCCGAAGAAGCGTGCCTCTAAGAAGGCAGCAGCCGTAAGCAGCACGGAGATCATTGTATTGGATTCGTCGGAAGGCGGTGAGTTGGCAAAGGGCTGCGTTGCAGGTGGCGGCGATGTTGACTGCACCGTCGTGACATCGACCACCCTATGTGAACCGCCCGCTGCTGTTGCCGCTCGAAAGCCAACGCCCCTTAAGATCGGCAAGCGAGGCATCCTGCTGCACAACTCGTCGTCGGCTGGAGGAGGCGCTAACTTTACACTCACAGAGCAGAGTCTCGGCGAGGTGATTGGCGAGCGCTTCGCCCGCAGATATCTCAAGTACCACGTGGGCAGTCGCACCTTCGACAGCAGCCATTCGGTATACTACCGACCCACGCCCAAGTTGGCCGAAGCCTTGCGGGCGGCTTCGATGGATACACAGTTGCTCGCAGATTTATCCACTTCCGGTTCCAGCGATGATGACGTCTTCGATCGGATTCGCAAGTACGGCGACGTGTATAGTGTGGCCGAGAACGTTAAGCATAAGGACTAAGGTGACTCGTAATTAGGTTGTATTTTCAAGCAACTTTCCAGTATCGATTGCAGGCTTCCAATTCGATTTTAGACATAGCCTTGCAAAGGCTCTCCTTAGGTGGAAAACGCATTTCTTTGAGTTTTGATTTTTATTTCACGTAAATTACATGTCGATAGTGATAATAGAAAACATAATATGTCATAATCATCATCATAATGTTCGCTTAAGTATTAAATAATTGTTTAAGAGATTTATTCGCATTGCAATTGTAATTTTTGTGTGCCCAAGAAGAGGTGTTTTCTGTTTAAGTTCGTTTCCATTCGGTCTATCCAAAAATATATAAAGTATCGGCTATTATTGTTAAGTTTATGTGTGTATATTGACATGAAAAACAAATAAAACATAAGATCAAGAATTAGAGAAAATGGCGCGTCGAGAAAAACCAGAAGCTTCGTCCTTCCAAGTAGGTGTATGTATGTACAAATAACAAAAAGTCTTACCTAAAATATTGTGATATTATGTGTATCAATCGAGAATAATTAAAATTAAACAAAGAGGGGCGTTAATATGCGATGATGAAAACAAGAATAAACACACGACTGACTGCTGACGGATCATCTCTCCACCCCTGGAACATGCGCGCGCGGATTGGAACACATACACATGCGAAGAATATATCTACACGTACACATATGCCTGGCCGGCCTAGCTTCATATACATATAGCGCTCTCCTCCCTCCTCCCTACACGTCGATCTGGAATGGGGAGCCGGGCACGTGCTCCTCGCCCCACTTGATTAACAGCACATACTGCCCGCGATCGCGCACCACGTAGTGCACATTGTAGTTGTTGTGGCCGGCGTGCTTGACGTGGAGCTCCTCGCACGGTCCCTTCGGTCCGTACATGCCAACGTACAGGATGTTGTTGCCTGTGAAAAAGTACAAATAAATTCCATTAGTGTTCCAAGTTTGGCTTATGAGTTGAGAGCCCGAGTCCAGCTTGTATTCCCCGCAACAACTCACCCGCTTCGGTGGCACAGATGGTGAACTGGTTCTGCTTGCCAATGTAGGCCTTCTTCAGGCCCATGCCCTTGGACTCCACCTTGTTGGCATCCGACTTGAACGTGGGCAGGTGCACGCCCGTCTTCTGGCCGCCCTTGGCCACCTTGTGCACCGTCTCGACAGTCACCGTCGACGTCTCCTGAGCGCCCTCATCGGCCAGCTTATCGCCAATGGCGTTGATCTTGAAGGGCGAGCCCACGATGTGCATGTTGTTGTACTTGACCGTGATGTAGTGCTCGCCGGGCAGGAGGGGAGTGTAGCGCACCTTGTAGCCCTCCTCCACCTCCGTGCAGTCCATGGCCACCTTGGAGGGGCCGTCAATGGAGACGGCCAGGGTGCCAACGCCCGCATTGCAGGTGTTGATGATGAAGTCGGCCTTGTGGCCGGTCTTCACCTCTTCCAAGCCGTTGCCGGTGGCGTGGACGGCGGCCGGATCGGCCACATCCTTGCCGACCTTGATTCTGAACGGAGAGTCGGGTATGTGGACGCCGTTGAACTTGACGTGGATGGCATGGATACCGTTCTCGCGCGGATAGAAGCGTACCGAAACCATCTCGCCGTCGATTGCCTGGATGAAGCAATCGTCGTCCGTGCCGGACGGAGCCACGATCTTTGCATCCAGCTCACCCTTGGCGCCGTTCTTGCGCACCATGAACTGGTAGGGGGCGTCCGGCAGGATGTTGCCCTGAGGGAACTGCTGCACCTCCAGCTTGTGGGCATCGCCGGCGTCCGGCGAGATGTAGACCTTGAATGGCGAGTCGGGTATGTGGCGATCGTTGAACTTGAGGCCGACGCGATACTCTCCGGGCTCGGTGACCTTGTAGGACACGTCGCAGCTGCCGTCCTTGCGGTCCTTGAACTCAATGTCCGCCTTGCTGGGACCCTCCACGGAAATGGCCAGGGAGCCGCCGCCCGCCTCACGGGTCCACACATTGAACTCGGCCGCCTCACCGACGACGCCGCGCTCCAAGCCCGAGCCGCCGGCCTTGACCAGATGGCTGCCGGAGTCGCGCAGCGGTCCCACGGTGAACTGGAAGGGCGAGCCGGGTATGTGCATCTCGGAGTAGCGCACGGACACCGTGTGCACGCCCAGCTCCTTGGGCACAAAGTGCACCGAGTAGAGGCCATCCTCCACCTCCTGGATCTCTGCATCCTCGGTGACATTGCTGGGCGAGGTGACGCAGGCGGCCAGGTCGAAGGAGGTGATGCCGGGCATCTTGAACGTCAGCTTGCACTGGCTGCCGATCTCCGTGATCGGAACAGCGTCGCGCTCCCGCTGGATCTTCTCGCGCTTGCGGTTGCTGCCCTCGCCGGCCACCTTGACGGTGAACGGAGATCCCTCCACGTGGTGATCGGCGAACTTAAGGTTCACAATGTAGTAGCCCGGTTCCGTGGGCTTGTACGAGATGTTGAGGGTGCCATCGTCCTTGTCCGTGCACTGGATCTCCGCCTTGCTGGGACCCTCGATGGAGACCGAGAGGCCACCGAAGCCAGCGTTGCGCGTGTCCACAGAGAAGATGTTGTCGGCGTGCGTTTGACCCTCCTTGAGGCCTGCTCCGCTGACCTTAACCTTCTTGGCGTCGCCCACCTCCCGCTCGCAGACGGTCACCTTGAAGGGGGAGTTGTTGATGTGCTTGCCCAGACGCTTCACCGAAACCAGGTGCTCGCCAGTCTCGCGGGGCGTGAACGAGATGCCAATGTTGCCAGTGGGCATGCGCTTGAGGAAGCAAGGCTCCTCCAGGCCGCTGGGCGCCTGGATGGACGCGTTCAAGGCGCGCAGATCGTCGTCGGTGATGTCGCCGGGCATGGTGACCTCGGAGCAGGAGCCCACGGAGATCTGGTTACGCTTGCGACCCTCGCCGGTGATCTTGGCGAAGTACGGCGATCCCTTGATGTGCCTGTCGCCGAAGCGGACCGACACCTGGTACTCTCCAGGGGCTGTGGGCAGGTATTGCACGGAGACGGTGCCGTCTTTGTTGTCGTGGTAGTTAATGGTCGCCTTGCTGGGTCCCTCGACGGCCATGGTCAGGCCACCGGCGCTGGCTCCCTTGGTGGAGATGGTGAAGTTGGCCGGCTCACCAGTGACGCCGTGGGTCAGGCCGGGTCCGTAGGCAGTCACGAAACCCGAGGTGATCGAATCCACGTGGAATTTGAAGGGAGATCCTTTGAAGTACAGCAAATTAGAGCATATTCAGGGAAGGATAAAGCCTTAGCATCCCAGCTTACCTTGCACAGGCTCTCCATTGTATTTGACCACCAGCTCATGGGATCCCTCCTCGCGGGGATCGTACTTCACAGAGACAGTACCATCACGGTTGTCCTGGATCACGGGTTTGTCTACTTTACCGCTCGGCATTTTGACTTCAGCTGTAAGGTTAGGAATTGGTTTGGTTAGGTTTGATATTATACAGAATTTTTACTTAAAATACAAGTAATATGATATTATTCCATGATTTCCAATGGAAATAGAGTCTAATTATGACGTTCTTGTGGGTATATGAAATAAATACTCTTATTTATGGGTTATTTTGTAGAAAAAATTAAATTAAAGTTTAACATGGCGGATAATTTATAGAGAAAATGAGGCTAGGTCCATGTTGCAGGAAACATGTTGCTGAATTGTTGTTGAATTTGAACAAGATGAATAGTAACATTGTTGCAGCAACTTCCAGTGTTAGAAGAAGCTGATTTTGCTTATAATTCCCAAGTTTATCTTTCAATTTTACTCAAATTGTTTAAAAACATGCGCAATATATATATTTATATATTTAGTATAATTGAGATATTTATTATAATATACATTATGTAAGGATGTATTTATTTTTCAACAGAAATTCACACCTAACATACAGCTTAAAAAGTTTTCGATGATTTCTGTAAGTGGGCGTGGCCCACTTGAAAAGCAAGCCTAAACTTTTGAATCCATATCTGGCAGTTCTAGTTCTTAAAGTGTGTGAAATCTATTGTCTCCGGCGAATTTTGGGTTGACAATAAGCTATAATTCCCATATATCACCCTATATGTACCTAGAAAAAAATAGATATACATTATCCATCGAATTCATCGCAGGAAAACTCAATTTTGGAGACCATTTTTAATGGATGTGTTTTGTATACGGCGGAATTATGTCACGAAAAAAGCATTTTTCAAATCATTTGCGTGGGCGATCCGTATCGCCGAGAAGTTTATAAAAAATCATAATTTCATTTTTATGTTCGAATTTGCGTGCCATTTTTTATGAATATTCCACCACCAAAATCTATTTCTGTGTTGCCTCTGCACGGAGATCTGAAAGATCGAAGAAACCAGCAGCAACAAAAAAGTAAATTAATTGGAACAAATGTTATTTGCCACGAACGAAAGAATTTCAAAGACTTGAGCAGGATATCATATAACTAAGGCGCACACTGTCACTGCCAATAAGCCGATGAATTCATTTCGGAATAAATATTTTCCAGCGAATATTTCACAATATTTTCACAATATTTTCACGTACTTTTCCTCTGCTTTGGAGAGACACACCCACAAATAAGTATGTATATAAGAAGAGCTAAAATATCCTTGTGCTTTGATGAAGATCCTGGGCTACACCTGGGAGCCGGTTTTGAAAATCACTTCTCTACTGTACGAATGCTGTGCATCGACTGAGTGGCCAGTAATCTTGTGGCTTTCCAAAGAAATTTCCACCAACGCCTACAATTGCTTTTATACATTTTTCCCACGCCATCAAGCGCGACAGAGAGATGAAAACAAGAGCGTCTCGTTCCTGAATCTGGCTGAGGTCAAATATAGGACATGCTATGTTCCTTCGCTATGTATTTTTTCCACATAATCACATGGGCACACATCTCCCTCCCAAAAACAAAATACAACACCCACTAGAAGTATATGACAAATGCATAAAAGTCTATTTATAAATTAATATCTTTCTAGCGATATGCTGGAGCGATCTCTCTTATAACTGCACGTGTCTGAATTTATATTTAAATCTCGATATATTTTTATATTCGGGAAGAAGCTCCTTATATACTTCAAGAAATATTCAGACATACACAGTACATTCCAATGACTTTTTTGCTGTCAAAACATCGCGGCATATATACCGATCGAGGCGATCATTAGTTAAAACAGCAAGAAATTCTGCTAATTTATTTGGAATAAGACGTGCGAAATTAATTAGAATGCTGCTCGGCGGATCGGTGGATGATATAGACACTAGTGATTCACATTATCGGCCTTATAGTTATAGGGTTCATAATCGAAATTTATTACTCCATCATCGTTTAGTTATTTATGGCGCTTGTATACTCGCAGTTAATTATAGACGGGACAAGAGTCATACGCTGACACTCGTCGTAAATTTCGATTTTATTAAAAAATCATTTAATTTCCCTGAAAATATTCCCATCATAAATATGTGTGTTCAAAGCAACCGCTAAGCTTTCCATCGCTTAGCCCCCCATCGAAATGATATTACGCTTAGCTTTTTGATCCATCGGTTGACTTATTTAATGGGCATTTTCTGGGGCGACACAGATGATGCCTCCTCCTTGACTAAACAAAAACAAACCCGGTAAACACAGATAAATCAGGGGAGCGTGTCGCGTGCCCCGACTGATGTTTAGAACAAGGCACTATATACACAGATACAGAGTAAACTAAACACACCAACGAGACATGTCGGGAAAGACAATGCCTGCGGAGGTGTCTTTGAAGAATCTGCCAAGTGGAGAATTTGCTGAATTTATAGCCAACTTATGGGCGGAGACAACCGAGAGGAATCTGTGCAGAATGTAGGACAATTAATTAATGGAGAAAACGGGGACACCGAGAAATGGGGTTAGTAATCAAAACACACCAAAATACGCAATTTTCAAAAGATTCTATAGATACATTTCCATCTGAGAGCACAAGTTGCCTTCACCTGTTCGCTATCCTGAATTAAATGACATGTAAAATGGATAAAATTCAAAGAGCAACTCGAAATACACGTTCAAATGGAATTTTCTTTGGCAAATTAACGATCAAATATTGTGTCGAGTGCACGGGCATTTTTGATGGAAACATAAAAAATGCCCAAGAAATTGAACGTATTAAAAAGTGGCTGCCAAGAGACAACTATATCCCACTAAGCGTGAATATCTATCCCAGTGTCGTCCCCTTCGAAAAATATGATTATTTATGTTTGAACATTTGCTGCTGTCCGTCGATGTCCGTCCCCCACTGCCCGCCCGACGACCCCCTCTGCTCTCGATCACCTGCCAGCGCCGCCCATTGAAGCATGAGATACGACAGCGGCAGAGGCAGCAGATGGGGATGGGAATGAAGATGGGAATGGGCATGGGTATGGGAGTGGGCATGGGCATGGGGCCGACGACGAAGGCATCTTTGGCATCTAATGGACGCTGGCAATACAAATGAAAGATTTAATGACTCTCAGGCCGCGCCAACGGATAGAAGTAGTATGCTTTCGATATATCAGCGAAAGTTTTTGCCATTTGCGCGTAGCGAATACGATTTCTACACAGGTCAGCAGGGAAAGTGAAACGAATTAATTAATTATAAACTAATTAATACAAATATAGGTGAATCAGAATGCAAATTTAGGTGAATGAAACATTTATATTTATATAGTTGCCCAGACTCTTAAGAAAATCCTAGAAAGTCATTTTTAACTGATTAGCACACAGATATCTCTGTTAAGAAACACACAAAGGCATAGAAGTGTTTATGCCCAGAACTACATTAACTGTTTAAATGACTTTCATTGGTTTGTGATTTAAAATTGTAGTTGCAGAATTTATGATCTGTCGCCGCTAAAGTTTACATTTGCATTAGCATTAAAATTTTATGAGAAAATTTAAGATCTTTAGATAACGTAATCTTGTTTGACAATTATGATATGGAAACATGCAATAATTAATTATCCTCATTGTTTCAAGAGCTTCACCCTCTAATTTAGCATTCTAAAATATTTAAAGAACAATAAGTAACTCAATTCACTTTTAAAGCTTATAATAATAATAAAATAGATTCTGCAGATTCTGTAAGATAATTTAGTTTTAGTAAGTTCACTGAAGATTTCAGTATTTTAAATCATTTTTTAGGTTTATAAATATTCTTCTTTTACTTTCAATACAGATATAAACATATTGTTGTAGCAAAGTTAACAAATATTACCTTTTAAATTAATATTTTCACAAAGTAAATATTGTGCAAAAGTCAACTTATAAAACAATGTAAAAAATGTATTAAATTGTATTTTTTTGTGAAAAATAATTAGCTTCCATAAAATCCATAATGTATTCTTCAATGAAATATTCTTTTAACGAATCCACTAAAATCTTTAATAGTTTTATTCCCTTATCAAATGGAAAATATTTAAGTTTGGACGTTCCTCATTTTTAATTTAAAAAAAAAAAACGCATTACTCTGTATAATTTTTTTTTATTACATTTTATTTTGAGAATTTATATTTCCTTTCTATATCTACAAAATAAAACAACGACCTGCAGAAATGTTACAACTACTAAGTATTTAACTAATTTAGCTTCCCCGAGTTTGTCTCAAATATTGTTGTCTTATTCTTGCATATTTTAATTTCAATAAATAACAATAACATTTTCAGCTGATATACTTTCTGGCAGAGGTGTCTAGCTAAGACAATATATGTAAGTCCCTGTTGATCAGTGTAAACTATCATCAGGGTGCATAGCCAACATAGCACACGCAGCCATTGAGAAATCGCAAGCAGAATAAGCCAAACGAATTTTACGCTTTGTTGCACTTTGTGATAATAAATCATAGAATATAATTTGCAGACAAATGGCTGCGCCCGAGGGTCCCCATTTCTGGGGACTTTTGGGTAATAATTCAAAATTCTGAAACCATTCCGCGGGCGCTTTATGTGTGCCTGTGTGTGGCCTGGTCAGGCGTGCCTGGCGCTACACCATTTCAATGCGAATCTCTGAATCCCCGCGAATATATATGAATTTGGTGTCAGTTTTGTCATTAGCACAAATGCAGCACACATTCTTGGGGGCTTTAGTCAGGAGGACAATTCGAGGATGGACGTCAGCTCGTTTTGGCAGGCTGTCAAGTATCAATAGGGTCTGATGATGATGATGATCGTGACGATGCTGACGATGGTGAGTCGTCTTCCAGAATTTACCTTGATGTGTTACTATGGCAAACGATGATTTGAAATTCAATGGCATAAAATCTGAACCATTTAGTCCCTGATTCTCCGGTATGATCGTCTCATTGAAGTACACGCTAGTCCGTTCCACGTGATCGCGCTCCGACACGGTCACCTTGTAGTATTGCGGCCGGAAGAAGTACGAGTGATCGGCCCAGGTGGCTAGCGGTGCGGGCGGCTTTTCCGACAACCAACTGAAGTGCATTTTTCCGCGTTACGATTTGGTTTTGAGGTTCGATGTCGAAAATGTATAGATTTGAGGCGAGCGCGAGGTTTTTGGTTTTGTGAAATAAAGACACTTAAAATTTATAACAATTTAATTACAAAACAACGAAACAAAAACTTCTATGTTCGATTCTTGGCTTAGGCAGGAGGCAGCAAGGATATGCGTTAACAAGTTGGATCGATTTAGGCCAGATTTAAGACATCATATCCTTGCTGAAGGGTGCTCCAAGCCAAAAAGACTGAGAGAGATGTTCGAATCGGTAACGGAATCGAAATCGAATTCGAAATCGGAAAATTATAATTGGTTTGTGGACCACTCACACTTGGGCAATCGACTAAGAATGGTTATATAATCGGGCGCTAGACTGCGATACAATGCGAGTGTCCTGTCAGAGAGTCCTTTCGATCGATTGCAACTTGCACTGGGGTATTATTATTATTATTCTGGAGCTTAATTAATGTGTGTGTCGTGCGACGGTTTTTCTTGTTTTCTCTATTTTTTATTATATTATTTTATTGCCAGCGACGTTCTTGCAGGTCCACGCGTCTCCACGTCCCGATTTCAAGTGAACATCGACAGTTCCAAATCGAAATTAAGGCCAAAATATGAAAGCACATCGGTTCCTACCACCAAGATGCGTCTGCTGCCGTGGCCCAAAAGCAGCGCAGCAGCAGCCGCAGCAGCAGCAGCACACACACACCAACAGAGTTAGTTGGGATTTTCGAAAATATGGCCGACCTGCTGCTATAAAGGCAGGAGAAGGAGAAGCCAGAACGAATGGACCAATGAACGACATATAAAAGATAAAAAGATAGAAAATTGGAAATATTGCTCTTCTGCCGTCGAATCTATGAGTTTTGATGTGTGCGCCTCTATATACATATTTTATATAGAGACTCGCCTTAACATAAATTTCAGCTGTGTTGGTTCTTTAACAGTTGCCATTTCGAAAAAATTTATAGAATCGAAAATATGAATATTCGAAACTCGAAAGGTGCAAATTCACGACCGGGGAGGTGGGAGGACCTCGGGTCAAAAATATATAGATGATCGTCAGGGAAATGAAATTTATTACTTATTGCAGCTCAGACGACATAGAATTTATTAATATTTTACCATTAAAATCGGCGGGGAAGCGTTTAAAAATAAAAATTGGCCAAACATATAGACAATTCCTATAATTCTATATATTTTTTATTTTATTGGCGTGAAGAACGCAGCGATTCGGCGGCAATAAAACCCATAGAATACAAATATAGTCTTGTTGGTATGCCGAAAATGTGTTAATCATTTCATTTCTATATCCGTGTATAATGTCGTATTAATCGAAGAGTCGTTAAAGTGGAAAACATTCCTCCGCACGCTTTTATCCAATACTTATGTAATGGATTTTCCCTCTTTTCTGTATCTTTTCTTTTTCTCCTTTTCTTTTTTGGCAATGCAAAATCAATTTAGTTGCACTTTTGTCGCATTGAAAATGGAAAATGGCCAGGCCATGCAGATGGGCAGGGACACTACTGTCAAGCAATTGGCGAAAATCAATCAAAAATATTTTGTTGATCTTTCAGATACGTCTATTTGGCAGCGATTATTGACTCATCAAAATTTACACATTTATGCGAAATGTAAATATATTTTGGGTTTTGAATATTAATGCACAGAAGTCTTTAGTAAAGAACGTGTATAAAATTGTACTATAAATTATAAATAATTAATTAAAATGCTTATCAATTCGTAAAGAGATGTTTGAATAGGTAGCAACCTCTGAGTCATCAGTATCTATTGCTATTCTGGGAGAATGAAATTATATAACAATTAAAGAATAAGGAATAATTTGCTTGAGACTGTGTTAACTGTGTTAATCCAAATCTATCAAATAAATCTGTACTTATCAGTATTTTTTGCTAACCAACTTGATTATTAATTTATTCTGGGGAAATTTTAAAAAATTGAGAAAAAGCACTTAACAAACATCAAGTACGATGAATTTCAGGGTCAGTACTTTCTTGTATTAGAGATGCTGTCACCTAGTCTTTGGTTGCATTGTTTCCTTCCTATAGTTCCCCTTGTGTGCTTTCGACTTTGTTAACCCAATCCTTTTTCAGAAATTGTGCTCCATTGTTAAAAAACATTTCCAATCAGAGAAAATATATCAAATTAACCTCTGTGTTAATTTTTGGAATTCTTAGGCAATGAAAGCGATAATTAAGCCAATACTGAAGTATTTTCTTGTGTGCTTTGAAGTCTCTTTTTTTCTTAATCCGTATCTTTAAATGAAAATCTGTTTTAGAAACTTCCCATCAGTATCAGTAAAAGTATTAATAGAAAATATCAGCAATGTGTCTCTAGAGCTCTTTTGGGGCTTCAATAGCCTCTCGTGTGTGCTTTGGACATTGTTTCTTTCTATTCCAAATCGTTATTATTTTAAAAGTAAAAGCGGTTTTAGAAGGATGCTACCTATTTCACATCAGTATTCGATGGTTAACAACGTCAAGCATTCATTCTTTCAGGGGAACTATAACCAATTTGACGTTGGAATCTTTTGCAAATTCAAAAGCACACAAGCTATAAAAATACACCAATGTTGCAATGACTCTTTAAAAATACGTTCCCTCCAAAGTTGTTGTCCAAATTCGCAAAGTAAGAGATCTCTATCAATTTCCACAATTTCCGTTCTAGCCAAGGATAATTCACCCAAAGATACACAAACATGACTTTTTCCAGCCAATAAATATCATTAGTTTGCTAATTATAAACATTTATGCCCCTTTCATTTGACGGGCAATGAATAATCAATGCAACAAATGCGCTACCAATCTATGTCATTTGGCCAAAACGAATCATTTACAATAAACCATCTTCAAAGCAAATGGAGCGCGACAAAGAAAACCCAAAACCAAAGCCAAAACCGAATAGAACCAATCCTCCCACAACGAGGGCGTGGTCATCGAGACCAAATCCAAAAAAAAAACGATTGAAAAAAACCACCAAATGAAACGTGGCGCGGCTTGTGATCTTAATGATGACTCTTGCCCGGCTTCCGCCGTCTCCCTCCGTCGGTCTAGCGGTCAAGCGCGCGAAAATGTTTGAAAATTGCATGGAAGCGTGAAAAATCGAACAAAAATATTTGCACAACACGGAGAGAGTGTGTGTAGAGTGCAAGTGCTGTTCATTGAGAGTGGAAACCTCATTAATCATGCCGAAAATGTTCATTAAATTGCGGTGCAATCTATGTAGCTATTTGCAAACTCGTAAATCGATCAGCAGCCCAAAAAACATGGCGAAATAAATTTAGGTAATTACCCCAGGCAGGCTACAATAATTTAATACCCAAATTACTTGCCACGAGTGGCCACAAGTGGCCAAGTCAATGAACGTGTCGGAATGGAAAACAAAAGAAAAATATTCCCACGACGGCAAAAGTGAGATGAAAAATATTTGTGGGCGATGAACTGCAGAGGCGCAGAACAATACTAGAGACCTCCCAGAACGAAAGGCAGTCCAATTAAGTTGTCGCCTGTCAGCGTTTAGCCTGATAAGCCGTCACGGGGCTGTCTTCTCCTTCTGCTCATCCTTCTCAGAAGATGAGGATGAGGAGGCGGAGGAGGAGGTCTTGGGTGCGTTGCCCACTTGTCCATGGGTGTCGTCGTCGTCTCACCCAAATGCGCCGCATTGCAAAGCAGCATATAAACACATATAGTTGGGATGTATTTATACTTTCTGTATACATTTCACAGATTTACGACACACGAATAATATTTTCGCCTGACAATAGCCCACCTTTATTTATATTTTCCCCCCAGAGATCCCGTGCGATGCGATGTGTCTGCTCTGCACTAGAAGATTCTTCTCTAGATGCTGCCCCAGCTTAAATGGCGCATAAATTCTTTCTAGATTAAATAAACCACTCTGCATTTCGGTTTAATTAAAAGGCATGCACGGCTAGGTGTCTCTCGTTCGCAAGTGATTAACTTTCGTTCCGAGACATGCCGACGTCGGCATTATTATTAGTATAATATTTTCGAATATTAATATTCATAGTTTATTATTCATAATTTACACAGAACGTACCTGTAACGTTGCCGCCTGTCGTGGGTAATGGTAGTTTCTCAAATGCTACACTTCGATACGTGGTCTCCGACTTTCCGTTTACGAGTTCGCTCTGAAAATGATTATAGTTTTATGATATTTATGGGAAATATCGAAAACGGTATTTAATACTACAAATTTTCAGTAAAAAGTTGTTTTTCTTTGTATTCTAATTCATTTAATATTAGCTTTATCTAGCGTGAAGGAATTTAGAATTGTGCTGAATATTCGAAACAAATAATTGTGTTTCTGTCACCGTTTGATACGTAAGTAAAATATTTAAATTAAATATAATAGGAATAATTGTGTTCTTTCAGCTTAAATTTGTTCACATTTGTTTTGGTTTTATGGAATTAATAGCGTTTTCATTTTGAATAATAAATACTTTTTCATAGTATTTAACTCAAAGAATATAATCATCGAAATTGTATTGAAAATATTATATGACAATGCCTTAACTTTATAGCTAATTTATTCACATTCCTAATTAAATTTTACTTTTATCCAAATATTTTATAAAAATACCCAAGTTTTAATGCTCTTTTATTCATATTCGTACTTCAAAACAACTTAAAAAATTCACTATTATATACAACTTTTACAATATAGTTTCTCTTCAAGAAATTCTTTTTTAGATTATTTAAACTTTTAAAGAACAATTTTTTGTAACATTTATGTGGCCTCTTATTAAGATCTGCCCCTTCTTTCTGATAAGGTGCACAGTATTGTTGCTAGTCCTTAATTAGATAATCTCCCTAAGGACAAAGTCCAATTCCAAAGACCAACTCACCTGCGTTGTCTGCTGAACCACCTTGGTCGTGTGCTCCTCGATGTATTCACTGTGTGAGTATTGTTCGATGCTTTCGACAGCCTGCGAGAGGGAAAGCCAATGAGTATGGAAATTGAAAATTCATAATGCCGAAACATTTTTCGGTTATAAGTTCGAAAAAAATAAAGCCCAAACACACACACTTGAGCCAAAAAAACAGAAGATTAGATAGATCATTAAGTGGCACTCTGGAGAATGGGAACAATGGCCGAAGTAAATGAGTTTCATTTACTTTGCACTTGCCAAGTGAGTTGTGAGGAACTACCATCTATATCTGAGGAGGAGATCTGCTTATTATTAAATCCCAAGGCACCGAGTGATATGTGGGGGGAACTGCGAACTGGAAAAGTGTGAAACCAGCAAAGAATACTAACAGAGGAAGTGGAATTGATTGACGCGCGGACACACGATTGTGCAAAAGAATTTCCACAATTGCAGCTGTTACATAATGAAGGCAAAAATCAAATGATTATATACATATATATTTATACATATGTATATGTACAATGTATGTCTGCACATATCGAAGAAATATCGAAATCGTTTCGTGCCGTACACTCGCCGTATCCGTGGCCAAAATCGAAAAAGTCAAAGATACAAATCGCCATAAAATATTTGGGCTATTAATAAGAAAGTGCGCCAATGGGTTCGGCCGGCCAATCAATGGACCAGCAAGGAAAATTGAAAATTGCCAGCAAAGCGACAACTCAGATCCCCATGTGATAGAGGAGATTCATCAAATGTTTGGGAATCCCACACACACTTCTTCACTGGCACGGGCACGGGCACTGGCACTGGCACTTGCACACTTCCACTTCCAGGCACGAGAACTCACGTCAGGACCAACTATGACTAAGAGGCGGCGGTTAGTGTACGACTAGCTCGGATCCGGCTAGAGACTGCCACTATAACTAGTGTCGTTGTCGTCGTCTTCTTCGTTGGATGCCTTCTTCTCAGTCTCCTTCTCCGTCTCGGTCTCTCTGTATGGGCTTCCTTCTTCCACACTGGCGCTGGCGGCGTTGGCAGCTGAAATCAGCACACCACACTTTGCGCCATATTTTCATTGGTACACATTCGTAATTTCGCTTTTCCTATTTTAATTACTTGCGAATTTTCGTGCGATGGCTCTAGCCGAAATTCATTTTCATATGCAGCGTATATTTGATTTTGTTGCAACCTGCCGAAAGCATCAGCAGCAGCAGCAGCAGAGAAACCGCAGCAACTATAACAAAAACAGCGGGTAGAACATGCTGAATCAGCGTGGGTTGTCATCGGCGACCCTCCTCCTGCTGCCCCTTCTCCTACTAGAAATCATTTAGATGATGCTCTATAAATTACAGTGGCGTAGACCATGGGGTCTTTGCCGCTCTACAAAAGCAAGAGTTAAGTTTAGTTGTCTTGTGGTTGATGAAATATTAAAATATTTGAAAATTGCTTTCTTATGCCTAAAATCTTTTAAGAATTTAGTAATGAAAACTAATAGTTCTCAGTGACTCAAATATAAACCAAAATTCTAAATCTTAGAAAAAAGGGGAGTATCTTGTACAAAAAAATTATAATCGGACTTGAACAAAAAGCGTTCGAGAAGCTAGCCAGCTATTTTCATCTTTATATAATATGAATCATCTGGACTTTAGTTTAAGGCTGGAATGCGTTGGTAATTTTAGAACAATGAACTTTTTTAGTACGCCGTTTATACCAGACTTCGCCACAAGTTATAATATAAGTCCTTGGATTCTCGAAAGAGCGACGTTGAACTGTTATTAATGCTGGAAAAGCTACCGACCTACCTTGATAAACGTTAAAAGTTTTTAAAATTAATATATGAATTTTTCCTTTAAAGAAAAGATTGACCGTGGTAAAATATTCTTCGAAAAGACTTTTTAAATCAAGAAGTCTAAAAGTAACCAAATTACAAATCAAAGAACTTAACCCTTTCCTGCAGAGAAGTCTCTAGCCCTGCCTACAATTTACATTTCTGGGGCCGTATCACATTCTGTAGGTTTAAATATAAAAATCTGTGGCAATCTTTTAATTCTTCCTAAATGTCAACCACAAATGTGTGAATTTGTATAAACATATTGTTTGCTTAACATTAAAATGTTATTGTTGGGTAAAGTTAAAACCACAAACACACTGAAATAGAAAATAGACAGAAATTCTTCTCGTTCTCCGCGTGCGTGTGTGTGCAACAGATCACGTAGACAGCCATGGACAGGCCCCATAATAATGAAGTTTTTCGTGTCCGGAAATATAAAAAAATATAGAGGCATACAAAGTTTCCTCTTCCCTTTTTTCGAAAATTGAAAAATGCGGATAGAAATTCATTTTTCAGCCGGCTAATTGTGCAAATCTGTTAAACATAAATTTCGTGCGAAAACAACAGACAACTCAATTAATCTTTGGGTTCACGACGAATCTTGGGCGAGCACTCAGACTCGCAGCTGCAAGAGAAGAAAATATCTGTTTCAATATTTTTGGGCACTATGCCCGCTACGGCTGACTCTCGCATGAGATGTCAGCGAGGCGGGCATTGTTGGTGAGTTCCCCGATTCCGGGCCACTATTTATGACCCTTAATTACTCTGGGCTGTCAACATGAGCACGGTTGCGTCATTCTACTTACAGGACGAACCTCAGCTGAAAGAGATATTTTTTTTAGGGCAAGTGCAAAGTAAAGGCTTTTCTACGTGGGGTTAGGAACAAATTGTTGTTAAATTAGCAATTATTCGGTGATTAATCAATTGTTTTTCCCTCATGTCTCGAAGGTGTTAAGTGCGTTCGAATATCGGTCTTCAAATTACAATTACAATACAGAATCACAAACACGAACAACTTACACAGACATTGGGCTAGGAGCTTACAACAAAAGAAAGAAGCATTAAGAATAATTTGTTCATTAAATGCATAATGTAAAACAAAGCGCAATTTGCAATGTGGCATAGCAGAAATAATTTTTGAGAACGAAACAATTTGCATGCAATTAAAATTTGAACATTTCTGGTCTTTAGTTCTCTTTTGTTTGAGATTTCTCAGGTTTGTTTTTCTTATGTTTTTTGTTTATTATTTTTGTCATGTTTTACAATGTTTGCACTTAAATCGTATTCTTTGTTTTTGCTTCCTTCTTGCTGAGCCCTCTTACAGTCCATATTGTGAAAATTGTTTGCGTGTTTTTCCAATCAAAAATTTACACAGAAACTTATAAACAATTCGGGGAGGGGACAGAACTCAAAACATTTAACAATGACAATGGACTTGACTAGAGGATATATAATGGTAGAGATGTGGCTGAGCTCTCAACGTGGCTTCATCCGTTCTTAAGTGACTAGAAAAACGTTTAACGTATGTATGTATATATGTATATATAAATAAACTTTAAAAATAATTGCTAATTTCCAACAATTGTTTCTAGACTAGATTTTTTGGCTGTGTCTGTTTTTCATTTCTTTGATTTTGTTCGAGGACTGTGGATTTCGAAAGAAAAAGTGTGCAGTTCAGGCTACCTTGATGGAGAAGCTGCCGTTGGGTATGTCCTTGCCGCCGAACTTCACGTTGATGTCGTAGTCTCCGGGATCATTCAGCGCGTACAGGATGTCAAAGAAGCCATCCTTCTCGATCACATCAATGTCCACGATCTCGCTGTGGAGTCAAAAGCATTATGTTATATTATATTTTATGTTATGTTAGAAGTTAAATGAACTTAAAGTATATAGTAAGGAAAAATTTGATAAATAATTTTAAGAAAAAATTGAAAATATCGAAGTTGGATTTTCAATTTATTGATGGAAGTATCTAACAATATAGAATTTAAAGTTGAAATGTTCTATTATTCAATATCATATCAATAATATCGAAAAGATTGAGATATTGAAACTTCAAAAAACAAACAATATCGCATTTAAACTTATAAAATCGATATTATCGAAAAATATCCGAAAAATAATTGTTCAAAATGTCGAAAAGAACATAGATTTATCTCACATATATCGTAAATTACAATTTTGGAGTATAATATTCGACTTACGCTTCAATTATCGATTAAGAATATCGCATTTAGCGTTAAAATATTGATATTATCGGAAACCATCCAATATAAAATACAATATCGATTCAGACCTACATACTATATCATTTATTAAACGATTAAATATCGATATTAACTAAAAATATTTGTAAAGATGCTTTTAAAGTAATCCCATTATATTAATTATATTTACTTTTCACTCCAAAGGTTAATAAGGCATTGATAGATCTATATTTTCTGTCGTTCGTAATCTTTTATAAACTGTGTTAACCTTACCTGCCCTCCTTGTTGGTGATCTTGCAGGTAACAGCTCCATCGCCTGCCTCGCGGGCATCCACCTTCAGGTGCGACTGACTGCCCGACGACTGGATCTTGGGCGCCTGCTCCACCAGCTTGCACTTCTTGGCCTCGCCGGTGGGGAATGCTTCGAGTTTGAAGGGCGAGCCCTCGATCTCCTTGTCGCCGTACTTGATGCTGCACTGGTACGTTCCGCACTCGTCTGGCACAAAGGACACCACATACGTGCCAGTGGCCACTTCCTCCAAGCGCGGCTGCATCGGCTTGCCCTTGGGATTCTTGATGGCCACATTGATGTCCGCCTGGCCGGCTTGTTTCGTATCAATCTCGAATTCGGCGGGCAGAGAGGCAGGCGTTTTCTTCTTCTCATTGACACCCTTCACCTTGACCTTGGTGGGCTCGGACTTGGGGAAAACGGTCATCACAAATGGACTGAAAAGGGGGATTATTATAAATATGTATTAGGTTTCCTTAGTTTATAAAGTTTTGATGTTTGATATTTGATCAAATATAAAGTACATTTATTAAGAATATATTTAAAGTCTACAAGAAAGTAACTAATTTAAAACAAATGAAAGCGTTTTTATACCCTTGCAGGGTATTATAATTTTAGTCAGAAGTTTGCAACGCAGTG
>JAEIHY010000235.1:0-12581 GCA_018904565.1 Drosophila tsacasi
AAGGAGAAAAATCGTTCACCGACTTCTAGAAATTTCGCTAGCAACAAGATTTTTGTCGCTGGAACAGTAAAAACAAATACACACTTGCTTTACTGGCAAAAGCGAAAGGAAACTGAGTAAAGAAATTGAAGTTACATTGCAAAAATCTTGTTCAATTATTGTTTTAGGTTTAGTTTATGTATTATTTCAAGTTATATATTTTTATAATTAAATTAATTAATATTTATAATTAATATTTTTAAAATCATTTATAAGTCTGCCTAAGAGCATATGAAAAATAAAAAGCATATTTGTAGTTAGCTAAGCAAAAGTTTTTTAAACTCTTAATTTTGGTACTATTTCAATCTCTTTTCTATTTTGAAGTTAGAGTATTTTTTTAGCTCACATTTCGTTAAATTACTTGATAATATTTTAAACTAATTTTATTTTGCTTATATTTAGTTTATAAATTAAGCAAAACTTGAACTAACTTCCCACTTAGGTAAAGAATTATAAAGTTAAGCTTTAAAAATGTTGAATTTAACACCCCTTACTTCTCATTAAACACCTCTTAAGTTATGCCCCCCTTTTTTCTCTTCCACAAAATTTAAATTCAGCTCCTTTGTTCCCGATACTTAGCGATAACTTGTGATTGTTTTCGATTAACTTCCCCGTCCAATAAGCAATTTCCTCTCAATACCGGTTGAAGGAACATTGAAGGAAAAATCAAGGGTAAAAGCGAGATAAAAAAAAACAAGGGAGAAAGCGGAGGTGAAAGCCACGGAAAAGACAAACCAGGGAAAAGCAAGGAGTGGGCGGGGGACGTTGCAATAAGGCGCCTGCTGCATTGCGACAAGTTGGCGCTTCTATCAACTGGTGTCCAATTTGTTATGGACAGGTAAAAATGGCAATGCGCGCCGCCATAAATCAGGAGTGCCTGTGGCTCCTCCTCCTGCTGCTGCTGCTCCTTCTCGTGGCTCCCTTGTCCCATGTCCTTTGGCGCGGATTCCCCAAAGGATGCGCTCCTCTGGTCGGTCAGGGGCTGGCCTTGCGCGGCAGACTTGCAGCAGCAGCAGCAGCAGCATTGTTGCGGATTGTGGCATTGTCTTGCGGCAAGCCCGCGTCCTGCACAGTGGTACCAGGCCTGGGAATACTCTTCTGCCCCCCTAAGGAAAAAAGTTGGCACCACCTGGTAACCATGAACTTAACTTAACTTAACTTAACCAATCAAAGTAATTACTGTGATGCGCAAAAGTGAAAATTGAATATTCTCCTTTTGCTATTGGTGACTGTGGTTTGAATACGTATTATGATTTTATTTTGCTGACTTCTCCCATAGATCTTGGCACCAGGGTATATAGTAAGTCCCTTAACCCGCTGCCTGTGTAAAGAGTTTGTCAATTATGTTTCGCATGCAGTTGAAAACGTTGCATTTCCGACGGCGGCGGCGGCGGCGTTGTATTGCCGCTGGCCAATGCCGAGTGGCGACGTGGCCGAGAACAAAAGACGGTCAAAACAAAAGGCACACACACACACCAGGCCAGAAGGGGGGAGCAAGAAGGAGGAGGAGCAGGTGGTATGGCTTTAGCCGGGGTCTGGTCTTCGGTCTGAGCCCAGGCATCCGGAAGTTTGCGCTGACATTCATTACCATAATTCACAACAGCTTAAAACATTTATGTGGCTGCCGCCTCGGGCGGGAGATGGAGATGGAGCTGCAGCTGGAGCTGGAGGGGAAGCTGAAGCTCTAGCTGGAGGTGAAGCTCGCGCAGACAGGACATTCCCCCATGACCCCCCCCCAGTCAGTCGCCTCGTTGTTTGCTTTGGATTATATGTGCAGGAGCATGCAAAAAGGGATAATAAGGAAAACTTGAAAATTTGTTGCAATTATTTTAACTGCTTGGAAATTGCCGTCAGAAGTTCCTCTCCCCCTTCGCCGCTCTGCGACCCACTCTGTACTGCAGTTTACAACTTATTCCTTGGCCCCCCGCTCGTCCTTATATGGTCCCTGTGCCAAGACCCCCAAGAAGGACCTGCGCAAAATGTTACTTTATTCGGGGGCAGTGGCAGCGGTCTTAGAGGGGACTTTTTATATTCAAAAATGGTTTTAGTTAATTTAAATTTCACTAAAAAGAACCCTTAATATTTTTAAATACATTTTTAACAACACACCATTTTTTTAACATTTTTTTACCATTTTTTTTTACCATTATTTTTACCATTTAAAACCAACTCTATAAAATAATTTTATAGCTTATTTTTAAAAGGGAATTTCATGGGCTTAAAACTTTTTATGTTAAGTTTAAATAAACCTTCACTGGTATTTATATATAAATATTATTTATATATGTATATAAATATATAAATTTTTTTTTTAAGTTTATTCAAAAATACTACAATTTATAAAATGATTTTAAAACACATTTTTGCCAGAGAATCATGGGCTCAAAATTACCTTCAAGTTAAATACAAAACAAACTAAAGCTTTGACTTTAAATTTGAATATAATATAATATTATTAATATGTTATATTAATATATATTAATATTATATTATAATAATAGTAATAAAAAAGATCTTAAAAATGTTTAAAAATTTAAATTATGATATTCTTAAGTTCAGAGAATTTTTAATCAATATAGCACCGACTTTGCTGTCAGTAAAATCGCTTCTCTTGACGTCAAATGAATTTTCTTATTCATTCCAGTCCAGTGCCTAGCCCGAGTCACAACTTCTTGAACTTCTCCGTAAAAAAAACCAGTCTAAAAGGTAGTTATTCCATTATTTAGCTAAATTTGAAGTGAAATTATTTGAAATTGTGTAGTAACCAAAAATGTACCCCCTAGCTCATCATGTTCTATTCCATGTTGAAGAAGAAAAAACTCGCAATGATTAGCCAGAAGCTGCATTCCAAGCTCAGCGCCATTGAACCGTGTATCTTCCACCTGAGTTGCAAGGAACTGGACGCCATTATGGGTCCCCCCCAGCCGCATCCAGATGTGATTATCATTCATCCCATTCACGCCCTTTTGCTCATCAATCAGGGCCTAAAAATGGCCAAGGAGGTGAAGGACCGCAAGACTCAGCAGAAACTAAAGGGTCACCGGAAGCATGTCCAGACGATCCTCCGCGCCTTGGAAGTCCACAGCAAATTGGAGCGTCTGACACTGCAGGCTGTGGGAGGAGGGAAGCGGGTCCATTGGGCTATAGATGCTTAATAGCAGTAAATAGAAGTTATATTATTCTTAGCAGCCAATTCATATTATTTTATTGAGAAATTAATGACATTTTAAATAAAGGAGAACGAGAAAACGCATATTTTAAAGCCTACTTTTAATTGAGAATTTTAAGGACTTGACATAATTTAAAAACTTTTTTTAAGAGACCAAATGCAACCCCTTTTATTTATAAACTTCCTTAAATAAATTTATTAAAATTATAAAAACCCCCCTGGAAAATACACCCACGCCTGTCCTGGTAGGTGGGAGGTGCTTGGGCAGCCGGAACGTGTGTGTGCAACTAATGTACATTGCATTCGCAAGTTAGTCCGGTGTCCAATGCCCTCGAAAAAGCAAAGGAAAAAGCTGCCTCGCCTCGTGCTGGCCATGCAGAAAATGAGGAAACAAACTTGGTTTTTTGATAAGGGCCTACATTTTGAGGAGCGGGAGCGAAAGTGAATCAAAGCGAATGGGGCGAAACTTTTCATAAAATCATTAAAAATTTATACAACAATTTATAAGACTTAATTAGCTGATGACTGTGGTGATTACTTCAAAATTACGGTTAACTCGGTTAACCTGTTTGCATTGGGAAACGCCATGATTTATAATTGCGAGAACACAAGAAACTAAATGTAGAGACTCGCCAATTTGCACGGCGTTAACCTTCTTCTTTCACACTTTTTTGATTTTCTCTCACACTTGTGTATATACTTGTCTCTCTCTCACTTCCATAGTTCCGACAACAGGCTGTCCTTGTTCTGCTTCCATTTTGCTAAGGCATTCTGCGCCGGCGTAACTTGCTAAGCTACAAAGCAACACGGCGACAAAAAAGTGCCGAGTCATTGAAATTTCTACTTTTTTGACGTGAAGAAAATTTTCTCTTTCATTCCTGTCAAGTGCCTAGCCCAGGTCATAACTTCTTGCACTTCTCCGTAAAGAAACCAGCCGAAAAGGTAAGTTTATTTAATTATTTAGCTAAATTTTACGTGAAATTATGTGAACCAAATTCCCCGCCCTCAAGCTCATCATGATTTACTGCATGTGGAAGAAACGCAAGCTCGCAATGATTAAAAAGAGTTTGCATGCTAGGCGCTACTCCCTTAAACACTGCATCTTCCACCTGAGTTGCCCGGTACTGGACATTATTATGGGTCCTCCCAAGTGCAAGCCAGGCGAAATTATCCTTCATCCCGATGACGCCCTTTTCCTCATCAATGACGGCATAAAAGAAGCCAGGAAGGTGAAGGACCGCAGGACTGAGCGGAAACTAGAGGATCATCGGGAACATGTCGAGATGGTCATCCACGCGTTGAAAAGGCTGGACATTGCGAATGTGGGAGAAGAGGAGCGTGTCCCGCAAGATGCAGAAGCTTAATAGCCGGAAATAAATGTGATTTAATTGAGAAATGAATGATATTAAAGACAAAGGAAAACGAGAAAAAATATATGTATTTTTACAAAGGGGGTAAAAGGGAAAACGTGAAATGGAAGACTGCAAGCTGAAACCAATGACAGAGGCTGTCGCAACTGCCACTCAGCCTTGTCAGACATGTCAGCCGTGTTTCTCTGTGCTTTTCTCAGCTTTTCCCCTGCTTCTGCCCGATATTCCCTATTCCCCACACCACTTTTCTTTTCTCTATTCTTTTTTTATGGCCGCCGACGAGAGATTTATGAGCAGCTAATTTTCTAAGCTAATTTGTTGGAAATTTAAATACACTTGCAGCTGCCGGGGAGGCTGTGACAGCTGGCAGCCAGCAGTTGTGACACATTTCAGTGGGTGTGTGTGTTGGCCCATTATGAGTTCCATTTCCATTTCCACTTGTCCAGTCTTCCTTTTCCCCGTCCAACACCTTGCCCCTGTTGTTGTTGTTGCACGAGTTAACATGCCCCTCTCTCCGGTCACACTGGAAACAAGACCGACCCAGCGTTCACTCTCCCTCTCGCCCTGGTCACACTGAGAACGGACAGCGGAGAATTGGGGAATTGGAAAGCTTTCCTCCCTCGGCCACAGGATTGTAACTCACGCACACAATTCCATATGCAAATGCCTGCCCAGAGGAATGAGGTGGAGAAGGAGCAGGAGCAGGAGCAGGAGCAGGACCTGGGACCACCTGCCGAGCTTATCTCCGGTGGCCGAGTCGTGCAGCGACATTTTTTCAACAAAAGTGCAACCGCATTCGGACTCATTGAGGCTGGTGCCGAGGTGACAAGTGACAAGTCACGCCGACCACAGGACACCGCAATCCTCTCAGAAATCACCAGCCTCACGCATCCTCACACATCCCCTTACATCCTTCCCCATTCTTCCTTTCACCATTCACGTACTTAGCTTGTCCTGGCTGCTTTGTCCTTGGTAAAGTCACTTATCGCGATAAGCAGCAGAAGCTGTTCTAGGAATTTACTTTGACTGGGTCACAACTCTTCCGGGATCAATGTTTCCCGGTATGAAGATATCCAGGACAAAGGTCAAAGGGTTAAGGGAAAGATAACAAAAGTGGCATACATCAATTATAGTTTCTAATAATGAAAATCTTAAGATAGAAATTTTAATTTGTAATTTTGTTCAATTGTGTGACTAGGGATGTCCAAATGTTCGATATATCTATAGTGTATCGGGACAAAAATCGATATTTAAATGGTATTTTAATATTGCATTGCATATGTAAAAATTGTAACTTCTTTTTGATATATCGAATGCGTTATTTTAAAGTTAAATGGCGCCAAATATCGCTATGTCCATACCGTAACGATATTTGAAGCGCGAGGCTTTGAATATATTAATTAAATATGAAATTATGTATAAAGAGAGATATATGTGAACATTTTTGATAGATTAGATTGATATATTAGATCAATATATTCGTATATACTATAACATATATAGACCTCTCTAAATTTGTGCCAAAAAAACTGACTAAGCTCTTAAAGGCTTAAGCTTATTGGTCTTCGGAATTTCTGTGATTAGGAAACTCAGTTTTAATGAGAAATCCCATCAGCTGGAATAAGTGGGATAATTAA
This sequence comes from Drosophila tsacasi, assembly GCA_018904565.1. Taxonomy (NCBI): domain Eukaryota; kingdom Metazoa; phylum Arthropoda; class Insecta; order Diptera; family Drosophilidae; genus Drosophila; species Drosophila tsacasi. The sequence goes on from JAEIHY010000235.1 coordinate 6,216, forward strand.
TTTACTAAGACAATAAAGTACGAATGATCTCTAAAATGAAATACCCTAACCAAGATAAAACAAAGATGGCTTTTACAATGGAAGGTAACTTAAGTTTTGGGCAAAGAGTTTATATAGTAAAATATTATTTAAAAGCTTTCATAAATAAATACAAACAATTGTTGAGATTTTAATAACTAATAACTCTTTTCATGTGATATCTTGACTTGATAATCCCACAGACACTCTTATATATATTGATATACATATAGTTATATATATTCCTGATCAATTTGCTGGCAGGCTCCGTCATGTCAGCAGGGCATAATGAAAATGTTTGCAAATCGCATAAGGCCAGGCACAGGACACACGATGCCCGAGGAAGCGAGGGAGGTGAAGTGAGGGGCAGCTGGATCCTGCGGATGCGCCTGCAATAGACGATAGCAAGCGGCAGGAATATGGCATGGCGGTAGGTAGGTTAAGGGAAGTAGCAGTGGGGGGTTAATACACGTATTCATTTCAAGCGTTTTATGCGTTGCTTGGCTTTTGTTTTTGCCCAGTGTCCAACAAGGACCAACCGAACCAACCAGCCTGACACAGTTTTTGTTGGCTCTCTCCTCGGGGGGAAATATACCCTTCAACCCTTCCACCCTTCCACCCTCCCCCATGCCAGGCTTCACTGTACCACTGTACTCCCTCTGCCACACTGCTCAACTGGCTGCCGTGGCGTGCCTGTGCGCTGACAGTAAATGCTGAAAATTGAGTGCAACTTGTCGTAACTTTATTTTCAAATATATGCGGAAAGGACTAACCAGACAATGCACAACAATACACACGCACAGTACACACCCAGCCCGGCACACTCGCACTCGCACCCCACGTAGCCGCACTCAATGAGAAATGTGTGGCGCCGCGCATTTAACATGCAAAAATCAGGCGACAAAGGTAAATAAAGACATGTCCTGGCATTTGTTTTTTATTTATTAGGAATGTAATTATTATTAAAATTGTATAATTTTAATATAATTACATTCCTTATAAATAAATAATAAATAACAAATAATACAAATTATTTGATAGTAATTTATTTCCTTATTTCCACTGCGCTCCGGGAAGCTCGCTTCGCTCGCTCACCTATTAAAACTGTTTCTCAATCTCTCCCTCTCTTATTATAAATGTTTACACGGCTGGAGCAGCAGAAAACTATTATATAAAATAGAGAGATACCCAATTACTACTAGTCATTGCGGGAAAATTAAATTAAACGCTTAGTAACTTATTATATTTTTATATTGAACAATTTTAGTTATCCAGGAATTAAAAAATAATGACGAAAACCTTGTCTTTGTGTAATTAAATGAATTCATTAAATTTCTATGTAATTAAATTAATTCCTGTTGAAATTTGATAAATTCTAGTATTTTTATAACGTTATTATTTTTGTTATTGAACTAAATATTTTAAGATTTAATATAAATAATAAGCTTTTCCTATTTTCTTTTTAAAATAAGTGTCGAAGGCTATGTGTTGAATAATTTTAGCAATTAAACTGATAAAAGAAATAGCTTGCTTATTTTTCAATCAAATTTAATTGAAAAACCAACAGAGTCAACATTTAATAAATTATAATAATAAATAAATAATAGGTAACTCTGTAGTACAACTAACAGTTTCATTAAAATATAAATAAATAATAATAATAATCATAATAATAATAAATACATAATAATAATAATAAATGAACATTTATTATATTACATAAATAATTATAATTATTATATTACCCCTGGGGCATTATAAATTCGAAACCTTGGTCGCCTGGGGCACATTCCCTAGGCTTTCTATGAGTGTTTGTGGAGTGTGTGTGTGCTAAGTGTTTTGCAACAAAGTTTTTGCGTGCTTTTGTCTGCCGACTACCAACTGCCACCGACTCCTCCGACTCCGACTGCTCCTTCTCCGGCTCCGGCTCAGGATCCCTCTTCCGCTGCTCCCGTCCCGGACCGAGGGGGAATCCAGTCATCACTCCTCCGGCTCGCTCCGGTGTGCGAGTCCGGGCACGGATACGAGTATAGGGCTATGGGTCCGGATCCGAGTCCCGGACTGGGGCTGGGGCTCCACTTCCCTTCGCCATTCGCCATTCGCCATTCTCGGTCTCGTCTGCATAAGCTATGTGGTTGGTGTGCCTGTCTCCATTCACGTCCAGGACGACCTCGTCCTCGGTCTCTCTGCTGTAAATTTAACGAATATGTAAGTCCTGGACAGCTCCTCTTGTTCATTCTGGTCATAAGTTAAGTGTGAAATTGTTTAACCCACTAGGGGAAATAATTGTAAATATACAAACTGTTGTTAAAAAAAAAAAAAATGAATAGATATATTTTTACGTTATTTTAGTTTAAAAAATAAATAAAATATGTAAATCAAGCTGTATTCAGAAAATAACATAAAAGTTATCCTATTAAACAGAACAAATTAAAAATGTTATAATCCTTTTACATATTTAATAATTGCAATTAAATAAATAAATATTAAATTATATTTAAAAATTATAAATCATATCATTTAAAGCCACAATTTACTAACAAACAAATAAATAATACCCTAACTATCATCCTTACATTTTTACCCACTTCTCCATTGTATGATTTTTCAACGGAAAATGGAAAATTAAATGTTTAAAGGGTTAACAGTGTTAAAGACACACACACTCCCCAAAATGCACCGATCAACTTTGACTTTTGTGCTGTAAGTTTGGCCACACTTTACCGCTTGCCACGCCCCTAAAAAAAATACCCGCCCCTACTCGACCACGCCCACACACAAACCCACACACACACACACACACGCACACTAGACAAATCAATTGGCAATCAATGGACGCTGTCCGCTAGTTGTGGTAGTCAATAAATTGCAAGAATTTTCCTTATACCTTCGTTTTCCGCTGCCTTATTCCCCCCCCACTTTTACCGTTAAGTAGCCATAAATGATAGAAGAAGAAGAAGTAGAAATGAAGGAAGCAGTGGCGATACCTTAGCATTAACCGTTAGACAGCAAGTAAGAAAGCAGAGAAGGATTTTCAAGCGATTTGAGTGATTTTGTTGCATTTGATTCGGTGATTTGGCCTTTTGTTGGAATTCCAAGGAAATGCTTTGCTCAAAGTGCAATTAAATGGAGTTTTCCCCTCAGTACTTTTCACCTGTGTGTGTGTCTGCGTGTGTGTGTCTGTCAAATTGAGCATTTAATGGTTTTCCTTACGCTCTTTGGGCAGATTTCTGCCCTGGCCTTTGACTGAGCCACATTCTAGGATATCCATTTTTTTTTTGCTTCCTCCTCGAAAACAATGTAGAAGGTCGAAAGTGTCGGAAGCAGTGCCCAATGCTCTGCTCCTTTTGCCTGCTAAAATACATCCCGAAGGTATGGAAAAATGTGCATCGAAGGTACGCGAGCAGAAAGGACTTCTTTGAGTTTGCATTTCTTTGCCCGGCCAACCAATTTGAATATTATACCGGCAAAGAACAAAAAAAAACGAAAGAAAACCCGGGAGGAACACAAGGGGAGAACATACATACATACATAGTTGGTTGTAATAAAAAAAAAAGAAAAAAGCAAACACATCAATGGAAAACGAAGTTTGATGCTCTGCAAAAAGGAACGAAGCTATGCGAGGAATTCTTCATTCGATTTTCCAATGAGTCCTACAATAAACTAGTATTATATTGATTGTTACTGGGCTTAGATTTTATTTTTCTTAACAATAGAATGTATTGAGGTTTTATAATTATACACAAGCAGTTTAATGCTCTTACAAAAGGCGGCTACAATTTTATATATAATTAATTTTTGAAAGAGTTATAGAATTAACTAGCTTTATTTGGGGCCTTTTTTCGGTTGTAACATTTGTGGAATTATACATTTAATTATCGACATCTAAAGTTAATAAGCTTTATTTGGGGATTTATTACGCTTTTTCTTAGTTTTATTTCATAATTTTCTTTAACCATTTAAGTAATAGAAAATAATATAAATTAAACAATACATTATTAATAGTCAGAAGAGTTGTATTTTATTCATTTATAAATTTATTGCAATAATCAGTTATTGCTTTTAAAAATCCTGCCATTATTTAGATACATTTTTTTATACTCTACTAATAGGTGAATTTATAGTCAATTTATAAATCAACCTAAACATTAGCTGTTGTAAAATAAAATAAAAGAGCTAGAAGAAGTACAAGTCTAGAAGAAAATTTATAAATTAAAAGAGAATCTTTTACCTATATAGAAAATATTTATATATTATGCCTCGAATTCCATATGGATGCCTCAAAATACTAAATCCCTTTTTTATAGCCTACTTTTAGGTGCATTTTTAGTCGATTTACAAATCACCTTAAATTAAAAAATTCTAAAAGCAGTTCAAGTCGGGAAAAATTTTATAAAAACAAAATAGTCCCCTTCCCTTATATTGTAAACATTTATACATCCCCCGCACGGATGTCTTAAAATATTCCAAAGCATTCTATAATTAGTTTAGCAAAGAATACAGATTTTTGCCAAATACCTTTTGGTCCCGAGAATGTAGACCATTTGAAGAGGAATTCATGAGGAAAGTTTTCCCAAGGGATTTTCCACGAAAATGTCTCAGAATAATTTGATGGCCGAGGATACCCTTCCCATAGAATTCCCTGCTGTGTGGACAGCCGACAGCTCAATTCTCAGCTTGAAAATGGGAAAATGCTGGTGGGGCAAAAGGGGTGAGGAGAGGAAAACATACACACACACACGCACACACATTTCACAACTCTTTTGAAACCCAACAATACGCACACACACACACACACACTGAGTGCCTTTGGCCTTTGATAGTTCCAACCTGGGACCGGTAAAAGAACAAAAAAAATGGAGCCAAAAATTGTAATAGAAATTTCTGGGCACTGGCAGCATTGCGAAAATATCGACAAGTGATGGAAGTTTGCCCTTTGGTCAAAATCGGAAAGCCCAGCGGCCTATGAAGTTGCAGAATTTTCTACCAATTGCCCACACACACCCACACTCACAGTGGATATTTTAAATTGGCAATGCCGATGGGTTCCTCGAAATTGAACAAAGACCAGAATTTGTGTGGAGTTTGTGGAGCAATTTACTGGCAATTAAATCAACTTGTAATTGAGCAACAAATTGTTTTTAGTTTTATTCAAACAATTGATGGAGGCTTTTAATATTTTCCCATTCATATTACATTTACAACTTTTACATGACTAAAATGATAATACCCTACAAGGGTATAAAAATAGGTTAAGTGCAATTAACAAACTCCTCTGTTTTCCCATATTTTATTTATTTTCCCCTTCTTTTATGCTCTTGAAAAATATAATTTCTCCCATTGCAGCTATGGCAACACTTGGCCTTCCTGACAGTGCTACCTTACGCCCATGAGCTGGGAAAACAAACAAGAAACGGACAGGCAGACATGAGACGTGGACACACAGACACACCGTGACAGATGATACGCTTGTGCAAATGGCAACACAATTAATTTGCATTAATAATTGAGTCAACGCCTCGAATTAAAATACATTTCCATTGCTGGCATATTCATCGGCCCCGGAGTCGTTTTGAATTTCCATGTGCAAATATTTAAATCAATTATTAGCCCAATGAGCACTGATATCTCCGATGTAATTGTTTACCCGACACACATTCTCACATTTGGTGTCCCAATAGCGTATATATATTTGTACATATATGTATGTATATTCTAGTATTTTTTTATACTAATTACCAGAGTCATAATGTGGCGCCTGGAAGTCTGAACATGTCCAAACATTTCGGCTGCCTTGGTTTTCCCTTCCCTCTCAACTGCCAGTCCCTCTCAACTTTTTTCCCGAATATTATTATTAAAGTTTACATTTTATATACTATATGCATATATATGTAGATACATGTAGAACTGAAATTAATTTCAATTTGTCGTAAATTATTTGACGCATTCGCCAGTCATGTAATTTATGCAGCATTTAATTGCAAAACTTTAACCGCAAACTAAGCGTAAGGTAAACAAATCATCGAATTTCGATGTAATTTCCATGTCCCATGATCAGAAATGTTTTCTATTTCATGTGTTTTGTGTTCTGCTGTGTGTTGGTAATTATATAAATATATATATATAGATGTGTCTAATTGGATCAAACTTACGTAGCCAAAATTAAAATAAAAATGTATTAAATAAAATAACGAGCTCAAAAGCTGGTTAGTGGAATTTCAGCCATGTTTATCATACGATTTTACTCAAATTCATAGAGTAAGTCCAATCGAATTTATTTTGAACATGTATATTTAAACATTTTTAAGAGAATTCGTTTATTTTTTGGTATACAAAATAAGTCTACAA